>JXOV01021760.1:257-63407 GCA_001014945.1 Clogmia albipunctata
ATTTTCACTTCTTAAATGGTTTAAGTCCGTTCTTTCCACAATGATAACTTTTTATGATTTTATTATAATTAAGTGTTGGTGGCAAGTAGTACTGTCGATTCCAATTTTCCTTATTTTTTAGTTTTAGCTGAATTTATATTTCCTTAAAATAATACAAGCTGGCAAAACGACGTTTGCCGGGTCCAGCTTGTTGATTTATAAAAATTTTTGGGCGACAAGTTTAATTTTCGACCGGTCCCAAACGGTAAAACCGCTAACTGTGCCACCATTTTCAAAATTAATTTTTATTATTTTACAGCAATTATGAAGGATTAATATTTTACTACCTCTCCATTTCAAATTAATAAAGGTCTACACCTTTTTGCACTCTGTCAAGACCAATAAACCAACTCTACGATCAATAATTATTATATCACACGAGGGCAGTATAGATCTGACATATAATAATTTAATTTGGCAATTAGAAATATTTTGAATAATATTATGAGTTATAACCAAATTTAAAGAACATTAGTAAGATCGAGAGGTATATTTTTATATTTAGATATTGTTGTCGTATATAATTTAACTTTTAGGGGGGATTCTCACCGACAGAATCAAAGGATCTTTACATAATAAGATTAATTTCATTTTACCTTGAATAATCAATACAACTTATGTTCATTAAATATACGTATAAACAAATCAATTTCTTACGAAACCCTTTCTAAAATATAATAACCTTTTTTGAGTGAAACCACACGTTTTTTGGATTAAGAGGCACTTAATCATAGAATGTTTTGACATGGAGAGTTGCTCTGGAGAAATTAACCCCATTAATCTAGGGGCATTATTCGACTGAAACGACAGCAGGCAAATTGACACCGACGTGTTGAAAGTGCATCCATTCGGGTTATGTGACAATTTTTTCAGTCTCTCATTTAATTCCTATACATTTTTCAACATTTTCGTGCCCTGTTTTTGGGAGAATTTCATTAAGTTTATGACATCGCATTAAATAGGGCATAAAACGATGATGGTGATTCCTGTTAGCACATGACGCACCTAATTTAGCCCATCTATCATATCGGAGAGCAGCAAAGAGTTAAACCACCAGACAATTGTCTCCATATTTGCTGTTGTTGCAGCTCTTTCCCCCCTTTAAATTGATATGCATTTTCGTATTTGAAATTTTCTCCCTGCTGCTGGCCTCTTCTTCTACTGGTGGCTGGTCTGGGCTTTGGAACAACAAACGAGAGAGATGATGATGGTGTAAATTTATTCGGTTGCGTGCTGAAAGTGCTAAATGAATACAGCATAATATGTGTAATTATAGAGATAAAATATTACAAGTGGGATCAGAGTGTGGTGCACATAAAAAGTGCTACATATTTTTTCAACATGTTTCGTTTAATTTCTTAATAGACATCGTCACCTATCTTAATTAGCTGATTATGTAGGCATTTATACAAGAAAATTACACTTTTTTCAACGGCACATTTCTTATGCAAATTATTATTTTGTTTTCATTCAAGAAATGAGTCAATTTTAATTGATTTTCAATAATATTTTTGTACATTTCTTAAAATAATACACGCAATTTTTTATCAATTGAAAATTTATTTTTGAAACTTATATAGCCTTATTTGTATATACTAATTTTAAAAATCAATAATTCTAATTTGCGAAATTATTGGTATTGCTAAAATTAATTAATTCGTTACAAGTAGTATTACCTTTTATATTATATATTAATATTCTGATCTATTTTTATGGTGTATTTATGATATTTCAGTTTGACTGAAATTTCAAAAATTATATAAATAAATTTTTATAAAAATATAATATTAATTCTGAAAATATTACATGCGATATAGTATCAATTAAATGTATATATTTACTTATTTTTATATTAACATTTGTTCGGGTTTTTATTGTGGCATTAAGGAAATGTTTAAAATAACTCAAATTTCTTAAATGAAATAGTTGTAATACCAAAATTGGTATTAATTTATAAAAATTAACTCATTAAGGATAAAGAAATTAAATATTAAAGTCAGGTTATGTCAATGAAATTATAAATTTAAATTGAATTGAATTATTTTAATGTATTATTTACTCAAGTACATACTTCTGCCATACTTTCTGTTACCATTTTAATTAATAACATGCCTTTTATGTCATCGACATAAAATATCATCGGGGGCAAGCAAATGTTTCAATTATTATTACCATTAATCATGTAATTAATTTTATTTACAGTAACCGTCTCTCCTAAATGTAACAATCCATCGTCAAATTCGCAATTCTGGTAACAAGTACAGCTATGTTGAATCAAGTGCTTGTGCAAGGGGCATACCGAAATTCCACGCCGAAATACCATTCCACTTAATAAGCGCGACTTTCCTTATGCTGTGTCGTCGTCGATTTCATCCGATCGGCGTCGTCAGACAAATGCATTTTATTACCAGAGGAGCCCCTGCAGCAGCACAGCCGAAGAACAAGCGTCGCACACAATTGATATTTTGTGTTTTTTAATTGGTAAATTGCCAATAAATTATAAATTATTTCATTAATTTTAACAGTCAGCACAACGATCGCACAGGCGATCATTGTTTTGGACTGACAGCGATCAAAGTAGACTACGCGATCGACGGGATCTGCCTGTAGGTGATCGACTGACTGCTGTTGCTTTTTTCATTCATTTATTTATTTTGTTTCTTCACTTTTTGTGTGCATAGAACATACCAACTTTTTGTGTGTTATTTAGTGCACAGAAATAATTCCGATCGTTTTATTGATCTTCACAGTTTTGAATATTTGCAGTGATGCTGCGATCGCAAAAATAAAATGCACAATACAGTGTTGATCGTTGGATCGCCACATAAATAGCGATTTGTCATTCGATCGATGCTCTCCTCATGCAATTACAAAGGAGCATATTAGACGGCCGCTTGAATTATTGCCAATTGCACTCAATTTTCATATAATGGTGCGCGATTGATGTGCTATCTGGCAAGTCAATGATCCGTTGCATAATATGTCAGGTTATTGGTCTGACGGGCTTGTAGCTTTCTCAACTAAGTGCGACTATAAATAATTCACAAAATATGTAGTTTTTTTATTGTTTCAAATCAATGCAATGTGTGTTAAAAACTATTAAAAAATCATATTTTTCTTCCGTAACATCTCCTTTACAAAATTAGTTACATAAATATGGCCTTAAAATTTTTTATTAAATCGTAAGTATTTTATCGAAATATAATAATTTGTTACACTTGAAGTTATACCTATAGAATCCGAAATAACAATCCCGCAAAAAACAATGTATGTAAGGAAATAATTAATCTAAAAATTGATAAGTTTGGACTTGGGTATATTATGTCGTTTGTTACCTGTAGCGCATAATAGCATATAAATGGTATTACATATATGACTTTCCTAATAGTCTATATGTATCCTTAGATAAAAAGAAGGAGGCCAGTTTGGATAGTTATCATTATATTAAATGAATTCGAAAATTTGATATACTATTTCTTTAAAAAAAAATAAAATTGTAAATTTTTAAAAGAATTACTGTGAACTTCCTACAGCTTCTAGATATATCAAGAACAAGTGAGTGCAGGTTTGACTCCAATTGGGGTTTAATGTGTGGTTCTTTGAATCAATATCATACCAATAAAAACACATTCTAAAAATAATAATTTGATAAAATAATAAAAGAAAAGTTAACATATTGGTTTCTTTAAATTAAAAGCTAATACATTACGATTTTGTGCTGTCCCAGAATAGACCTCAGTGAAAGGAACTGTTTTTATTTATTTATAAATTCATTTCTATTCTAACTGTATCTTAAGAAAGAAAACCGCATACATCCAGTGTATGCAAATTACTAAACTTCACATCGCCTTCATTTTTAATAAATTGGGCGTTCCTATAAATATGAATAAATTAAAGAATAATATTATTATTAGAATAAAATCGAATGGGGGGTTCTGAAATGAAAGGCGAACATGAGAAAGAGTATTTTAATAATAACATTCATAATTTGTGGTTGTGGTTTAGCCAATCAGAGTCGATTCTTTGAACACGTCGTTCTGGCTTGAAATCATATCGAAATGCCAATTATCGCTGGAGCTCCATTAATATCTGGCAACTTGAGGCTCTGACTGTCTCTCACGAACCATCTCTCTGATGTTGCGTGGACAAACAATGTGTTTGGAGAATTAATGTACCTCCACACAACAAAGCCAATGAGACTTGGAACAGGTTCCGAAACTTAAGCGATTAAATTTTAATTGGACTAATTTCAATAATTTTACTAATAAAGCCAAACGCTCGAACTGATCGTGACACTATCTGGGGACATAGAAAAATGGTTAATTATTGTCTGACACGTTTTATAAACATTACCATTTTATCGGAATAAATTAATGGATGGCAAAAAATTAATTATTGTGGGACTATACCACTTTATACTGATTTAAAATTGGTATAAATGTATTTCTCGCTTCGCTTGAAGAAACTCGCTTTTCAAAAAATTATTTACCTATTTTAAAGTGTTTTATTTTCTAAATTTTAAGAATATTGAATTCAGCGAATCTGTAAATATTTTTGTACATACCTATGTTTCTTTGAAGCTTTTAAAAGGGGTATTATAGCCCCTTTCTAAAACGTTTTTTATAAGATTTTACATCTTATAGAAACGATATTATATGATATGTGAATATCTATTAAATCGAAGAAAAAAACTTTTATTAAATGAACTGATTAGATTGCCTGTCCATCAAACAATTAGAATTGACGAATATAGTTCTTTAATAATTAAGACCAAGGCAGAGTTTGATTATACGTAAATGGAGATCCAGATCGGGTCTTTCTTCTTGTACTTGGCTGCCATTGAGAAATGGATACTGAAGAAAGTGATGAATGATGATATCATAACCAAAATCTGTCAATACGTATGCCCTTTAGAGAATCATTTGTACATGGTTAATCACATACGACTAAATAAAATGTGAATGTAATGCAGTTCAATTGCCAAAAATAGTGAAAATTAGGAAATGCATAAATATTTGACATATTTTTTAATATAATAATTATTTTAAAACCAATAGCCTGTAACATACGATTTAATATATTAGATTTGATGGTAGGCTGAATTTTTGATTGTACGTATTATAAATGATTTAGCATATTGGTGCCTCAATGGATTATAATGTTATGTGTAATTAAAATTATTTGGACTGACGGCCACATTAACGATGGTGACCTATAGCTAGCTGCCCGAATTATAAAAACGCAGACACACCATTATTGACAAAATTTTTGGTCGGACGATAGATTTACTGAATTTTTCATGAGTCTGCTCGGTCCGGGTTTGACTTTTCCGTCAACAGTTTATCGAAAAAGCCACTATAATCGGAGGCTCGGATTTATAGCTGGCTTACGGAAAACGCCAAATAGAATAAAATGATGACATAATGTAATCTCGGTAAAAATTATAAATCGCTCTTAATTAATGACCTGAAGATAAATCAAACCAATTTCAGAAAATGATGAATATTTTATCGAAAACCATTTTGTTTTAATTAATTAGTTTTGAAATATAAAAAATGAGTTTATAAAATTTGAATGAATTTTAAAATTTAATTAATTGTTCCAGTTTAGGTCATTGCTTATTTAAATTTAAATAAAGGCTTACGGTACAGAATCATAAACATTTCCATTTTATTACATCAACAACTCATTCTCGATTCTAGTCACATTTTATTTTTAATCGGATTATTATATTTGCATTCGCTCTAATTCCAATGAGGAGGCTACCGTACCGTTCCACAAAAATAGTGGTGAAGCAGAGGAAAGTGGTTAAAAAGAGCCCACATCAATTTCTGGTATTGTTGACTGACAAAAAAAACTACATCAGGCCTGAAGCAGAGAAAACACCGTTTCGTTTTGTATATTGCCAATTAAAATATTTAAAATTTTCGGTGTACACCCATTTAATTTTCGTAAGCCCCGCTTAATAATTTATTATGTAGAACATGGAGTACATTTGGAATCATTTGCTGGATGTTTACATTATTTCATTCGATTACATTTATCGAAAAGAAGTTCATTAATATATGGCAAAAACCGGGCTAAGATCGGAGCGAAGTGAATTTTACAGGTAAATAAATTGAAATTTATTTGACACAATAACTCTGAGCAAATTTCTATTTTCCCAAGGTTTAGTCTTTATTTCCCAGTCTATTAATTTCCTGTCCCCCAATAATCTAATCCAATTCAGCCTGTGGTTGGCGAAATAATAGGTCATAAAATGAGAAAAGAATGGAGATGTTCTCCTGAATTATTATTCACCTCTTTAATCGAACCTCCTCTGCTATCGATCGATCGATCGCATTGCATAAACTTACAAATTCACACAGATCCACAATCCACACAATTCCACGTCGTCGTTTTCTTTTTTTCTGCTTTATATCTCAATAGCGGTAATAACTGCAAATGCTATTTAATAATTTATTAATCGATACACTGTTTTCCAAGTGGGCGGATTAGATCAATCTCTCCCAGTTTCTTACCGCAAATAAAGCTTGTCACCAATTGTAGCGGAACACAAACTAGTCGAAGGGGTATGGGATTTTTTAACAGTAATCAATCAAAATTATTTTTGTGATATAGTAAGAATTAAAATATATACATTTTTTTAAATAAAATAATAGTCATTTGAATACCAAATGTATTTTTAACATTTGGTATTAAAATGCATTGCAAAATTAGGGTTAAAAATCGAAATATAATAACGATTAAATTTTATTACCGTATAACCTGAAATATTTTTATAACTGAAATAGATCAATGTGTTATTAAGTTATTAAAAAATAATTATAAAAATTGTATTTCTGGCATATGGAGAGAAGAAATTCTTAATTGTAGAAATAGATAAAAAAAAATTATGTTGTGCAAAAATTAATTCGACATATTAAATATTAAATTTCCGAAAAACATTTGAATTAATTAAAAAATTGTTTTATTCAGGACATTATTTTATTATAGCAATAAAAAATATTTGGTAGCGTACACAATTATTTTTGTATTTTAAAAAATGCGAGTTCCGTTACAATTCGATACAGGCCTTACATTATACTAGTACTCTCTGTAATTTTTATATTTCATTTTGTAATTTTGCCTTAAATTAACTAACTTATTTTATTATTAATTAAGGAAATATATATTTTTATTATGGTATGTTTAAATTATCACATTGTGGGATATAAAATTTAATTTGGATTATTATGACCTTTAATCAAATATTTTAATTTTGTCTAACGTTTTCATTTTGTTAATTTATCACTTTTCATAGGTGTATAATCTGCAATTTTAATTTATTTTCATTTCTGGCCACAAATCTACACGGTTCATTTGCAATGGGATTCAAATTGATATGTTAATATGCAATATTTTCCCACGTTCGAATGCATTTTCTAGCCGCAATCGTCGTCGTCGGTCGTTGTCGCCAGGTAAAACAATCGGTGACACACGGTAAAATATTGATTTCTTAATCACAACATGCAAGCAAAAGCGGGGTCTCTTGTGGCCTGTCCGAGGCCCAGACGACGACGAGGATTAATTTATTGGTAGTCGCACGGCATTTTATGAATTGCGCGCCCAAAAATGGGCAATGAGTCAGGGAGGATTGAGAGAGACAATAATAGAGATTATAGATCTGATAATTATCAGCAACAAAAAGAAAAACAGAGAGAATTTGGTCCAGAGTCAGAGTGGTAGAAGAAGAAAGGTAAGAAAGACTTTCTCATTATTATATTTATTGTAAGAAATGTGTGTGTTTTGCACATATCAGGTCATATTTATCAAGTTTAATGAAGGATCAGATAAGTGGAGTAGAAACCAGAATTGATGTCAATATTGCAAAAACGCAATGTGTGCCCATCTTCTTTAAGGGCGAAATCTGTCGATCGAATTTTTCAACTTATTTGCTTTTTTCCATATTATTTCTTGCTAAAATTGATCGCAAAAAACTGTGTTTCTCTCCCCCCAGACATTGTTGCTCATAAAAACATATGCGCGTTTTATCATTAATTTGCGAAATTGATCATTTGGGACCGATCTTTTCGTACAAGAGCCAAGTGCATTTTGCCGAATATTTCTTAATTTTTGTATATGATCTGGATTTTCTTGGAAATTACCTGTCCCTTTTCTTATCCGATCCAAAATGCCCGATATTTTGATATTTATTATATTAAAACGACTGCTCTTCCTCCCCCGTTGTCTCCTCCTCTTCACTGCGCTGATCCTCCAAATTGTTAAACATATTCATTAATGTTTCAGAAAAAACAGCAGAAGAAATGCAAAATGATTGGATGATTCTCCAAAGCTCTAGGTAGATGCAAAACTCCATTAATGAGACGATATTTTGCATACGATCGTGAATTTAGTTCATTTGTGTATTATTATGTTACCATTATTTAAATCTTCGCTGTAAATTTATTTGCCAGCCACATTTTAGCCACGGATCAATGCGAATAATTTTGCATGGCATCGAGCTGTTTTATGTTTCTTCCATTTTTCCATGCATTTTCGTATCGAGGTGGAACTGTGGACATCTGGCTTGAATTCTCTTTTTTGCAATAAAATAAAGTTTTAAATAAAAATTTAATTTTTAATCTTAAAAATATATTTTTTACAATTCCATCGAAAAATCTTTATTTTTAATTAATAATCTATTATTTCTGTAGAATGGAGTTCTTAACAAAAATTCTATTAACATCATATCTAAGTTTCTTTCTTAATTAGGTTATTTTATACCTTAATTTAGTACAGTTTTGTTTTCTTCTTAAATTCATAATTTGCGGATAAATTGCAAATAAGCATGCGATCTTGTACAAACATTTTGTAAAAAAAAACTGGATGGAAAAACACATAAATAAACACTTGCATATAATTTCATTCAATTTCCAAAATTGTACTAGTATATTTAAATAAATCATTAAATATAATCATCTAAATTATGAATTTTTATAAATAATTTAGATCACATAAGTGTCTTTTGTCAGTGTTGAACTGAGAATAGATGTTAATATAATAAAATTTCATGTTTAATTTGTGATTAGATAAGTTTTAGAGTTTCTTAATTGATACTAAAATTGTGCTGTTTAATCTTCTGTTCGTGTAATTAACTGCAAGTTGACGCATAAAACCGAGTCATAACACTATTTTTGCAATTGGCTGAAATTGAGTTTGTTTCTTCGCGAATAAGCGCATCTAATCAAATTATCGTCAATGTTTGATTGAATCCATTTACGTTAATCGGTAATGCAGTAAAATTTAATTGTCGAAATTTCAATAGTATATATATATATTTACCTGACGAGAACCTGGTCATGATTGGGTGGCTCAAAACACCTTTCTCACATTCCTAATCCACTCTTTTCCTTCTGTTTTTACGATTTTTTATGAAACCCGGTGCGTGTTTTGATAATGATGACGATGATAGGTTTAATTCTTTTCTCTTTCCTTCTCTCTAAAAAACAATTATATTATCAAAATGAATCGTAATGAAGGTGTTAATAAAGGAGAAATTTCATAATAAAAATGTTTGAAAAGGAGCGGAGAAGTAGTGGCCATTAAAATCCAAGGGAAGAGGCCGCCTTTCCAGAAGAAATTTATATTCTGGAGACAGACCCGCTGAATAAAAAGGATTTTAATGGCTTTTGTCTTTGTCCTTTGTCCTCAAACTCTCCCGCTCTTTATTGCCAAAGAAAGCGGTGAAAGACAAAGTGTATTCCATCATTTCAACCGCTTTCAGCCCCTTTTAAGATTTTTCCGTCACATTAAAATTCCATAAAAATGGGACAAATTAAGATTTCTGTCACTTGAGTCATAATAATTACCTGGATTATGGACTGACTTTCAAATGAAATTCATGTTGGATACGTCTTGGAATGATAATGGTGAAATTATAAAATAAACGGCGCCAAAATTCCTGTTCAAAGGACTTCCTTTATTCTTTAGTTTAAAAATCTAGGCATTGTATTAAACAGATTAAAAATGACTAAGAATTATTCAAATATAGTTTAAGCAACGTTTGGTAAAAATGGACCGTAATAATACGAGTAAACTTCTAGACTATATAACTATTGAAATGAGATTTTTAAAAGAAACGAGTTGTTTAATTATTTATTTTCCATTCAGTTTTTATACAAAATTTTATACTATTCCCATAATTATTTGTGATTGTTTGCGAGAATTGAAAAATGAATAACTAAACAGTCTTTAAATATGAACTACTTTATAGAGAACTACTAAAATGTAATGATTTTTTATTAGAATTGTATAAAAGAACAAAAAGTCTATCAAATATAAGAAATTCCAACCATATGTAATAAAATCGTAATTCGTCCTCCATTACCGGAAATTTTTACTCTCACCCTCTTTTCATATTAATCCAAATAATATTCTGGTCCGGAACAAACAGAGGACGATGATGATGCAACTGCAAAGATTTACGTTGGGTAAATAAATGTATACATAAATAAATATGGTTTACGATTCATTTGTATGATAATTGAATCTGGTTTTGATTTAGATCAACACAGCAATTTGTCAACGATCGAGGCGAATTTGTCATCATCCGTCCCTTTGATACGAAATTTTTGGTTCGGGGATCATTTCCAAATGACTGGGCACCTTCAGCTCACTCTCGGCAAAATCCTCCAATTGTGTGTGCCTTTGTATATTTAGTAATTCATTTGGTTGATATTAAAAAATAATATAAAGTATATTATTATTATTTTTTTATTAGACATTGAACACATTGCATGTTTTCTAGTTTTATGTATAATCAGAATTGCAAATGGAATTGTGCCTAAGGATAGCTTTATTTTATTTGATTCTTAGGAGATTTATTAAAGACACAATTTTAGAATAATTATATCATAGTCGTATATTAGCATTTTTTGTTCTTGAATTCATTATTATTTTCTTCAGAAACCTTTTTGCCTTTAACATATAAAAACCTATTCTTTTAATTGATTTTCTATATAAAATTGATATTATAGCACTAATATTTATTCTACCAGTTTCGTACTGAATTATTTACTATATTATCCGTTTATTACTAAAAAGGAGAAGAGATACTATTTTCTATGTGCAATAAAGAGGCGAAAGATATCATTCTTCTTTTACATAACAGAATTGTATATATTAAATAAAGACTAAAATTGATTTAGAAAAAAAATATTTTGTAATTTTTAAAGATCAAATTGGTTTTTAAAATTTTTCAGTGTTGATGAATTTATTCAAATAACTAAAGTCCTGTATAAAACGCGTGCTATAAGCATTATTATACACACGATAATCGCTACAATCGTGATTTCAAAAGTTAGTTTAATATAACATCATCCTAACGACTTTTATTCTATTTATAATTAATATAGTTTTATTTATAATAACAAACGATTTTGTATAAAAATTAACAGAAATTACTAGAATTTCAGCTATATTTTTAATGAAAAATAATTTTATCGTTCAAATAAGGGTCTTTAAATTGAAATATTATGGTGAATAACTAGAAAATTTTATAACTACCATTCATTGATTAAGGTTATATGTTGTGGTAGTTTAAAGAAAAAATTGCAATTAAAAATCAAATAAACTTTGAGGGCTCATTTTAAGTAGAAACTGATTTGTGAATTTATTTAATAAATTCATTTATCTAACTTGATAATTTTAAAATAAAAACATTTAACACGATCGGGAATTTTATTTTGTTTTATTGTGCTTGGCCTGGCCCGAAATAATTGTATTTATTGATTTACTCGTACTACTAAATATGTGTGAATTTATAAAAAAAATATATATATACATATTTCTGTAATACAAGGAAGTTTTTGAGTATTTCGAAAAGTCCTAAATTTTATTTTTATAACTAAAAGGGCCTTGAAATTAGATCAATTGTCCACGAAAAATTTGACCAAAGCAATTGATTTATTTATTGTCCATATTGAGCCTTGTTCCAGTCTAAATCGATTTGGTGGTTAATGGCACAAAGAGTGTTTGCAAAACGGAGAGAAGACGCGTGGGCGAACATCTGTTTGCCTGTTTATGGGCCAAACTCTCTTTCACACTACACAGCGCTCTGGACAGACAATTAAACATAATTTTTCCACCTCTCTAATCTCATGTTCCACTATTTTCACTGTCCAAAGTACTGGTAGGGAAGGGAGTGCTACGATGTCTGATGTGTGTAATAAAAATAGTAATTTTTGTATTTCGTTGTTATATAGTTGAGCAATAAAATGCATTTAATCTTTGCCGTTTGATTCAATTGAAAATTGTTTAAAATTTGTCTCTTTGTCACACATTTAATTACATTTATACATACAGAGAGTCACATACAAACGCTTTTAATAATGCACTAAAAGCCAGGCCATGCCTGGGGTCACTCGGTTTGACAGAAACCATTTTATAGCCATTCAAATGGTAATTATATTGTTGATTATACAATTTAAAAATCAATCTAGCAATTGGTCGAGTGAATAATAATCAAGCAACAATAGACAACGAAAAAAAAACAAAACGGAAAAATTAAAAATGGCTTCGCAATAATCCCTTTGAGGCAATGAGTTGAAATAAATACATTATAATGCTTTGTGTTAGTAATATAAATTTTTAGACAAAATGAAATACTTACATAATAAAAAAAAACCTTAAAACTTGACAATTATTTAAAACAGTTGAGTTTTAAAAATATATTTTAAATTACGAGTAAATTGATTAAAATGTCTCTTTTCCTTATAAAATAATTGATTAATTTAGAGAAAATTAGGTTGATTTAGAATCATTTGTAGCCGATTTTAGTTTTCTTTTAAACATTTCTTTTTACAAAAGAACTAATACAATTTCAATCCCTAGATTTGTATAAAAAGAATTAAGCCTTTGCTGTTGTGATTGTCATTTAGTCAAGAGGCCGAGTCGGAGAGCTTCAAAGTTCATTTTTTGGTGGATTATTTGTCACAATTACCCAATTTCGAATTGTGATTTGATTTATTGAATCCCGCAACAAGTATAATAATCCAATGATGACAAATTCTTAAAGACCCATTGTTGGTGAGAGCGCTTGGATCTGAAAGGGACTACGAGACGGATGACATGGGATCAATTAGTCGGTTCAATGAAGCCGCAAATCTGTCTCCAATAACAAAACACAAAACTATATTTACCCGAAAATATAATAACGAAATAATATTGGATTCTATTATGCGGCAATTAACCGAATAAAGACAGCATGTCAACGTGGTCTTGTCCTCCTCTCCTCAATACAGAGAGTTTGTTGGGTAATATCTCCGGGAAGAGAGAAGAAAACTGATCCCCTTCCACAAATGTCATTATATTATTGTCACTAAACACAGAAGCTGAGGCACAGGATCAAATCGTTTCTGAATTATTCCCGGTATTGAATGACAAACTAATATTCCTGAATAATATATGTCACCATAATGTCATGAAAGCCGAAATATTTTAGGCTCTTAACTATGCTCACCAGATCTTTGAGATGTTGTTGAGGAAATGTAGAAAAATAGTACTTTTCATTCATACCCTTATAATTCCGAAATAATAAAAAACTCACTTGGGCTACATTTTCCACACATTTCTAAAATCTGTATTTAAAGTTATTGAAATTACACCTTGATGTTTTACTCGTAATATATCTTAATTATAAATATAAGCTTCCACTTTTAATTTACTATGAAAATCGAGATATAATTTTAATTATTTAAACAACTAGATCAATAAGATGAGGCATTATTAAACACAGGGGCTTTTTATATTAATAACAAATTATAGATAGATAATTACTTACTTTTAATTCTTGTATATTTCGAGGATTCAGTAATTTTAGATCATCGGTTAATACAGAATCCTCTCGATGAAGTCACATATTAATGAAAAAGCACTTTGAGAATATGTCAAAGCTCAAAGGCTATAAAGAAAATATCATAATTAAATTGTTATCCTCAAAATAAGGTACAAAATTTAATAGTATTTTTATCATGATTAAAATTTTATTTTAAAATATTATTTTAGAAAAATGACATATTAAAGAAAAATATTTTATATTCAGAAACGATTCTGCACCTATGAAAACCCGAATATCTGGTCACAGTACTCGCAACACGAGTCTATTAATAGCTGGCCCTTCTGTCAGAGGCCCATTCTTCTTTGGAATTATGTTAAAGATGAGGAGGACAATTTCTTTTTCAATGAACACGCCAAAAATACAATGGCCCATTCTTTGACAATCTCCTGGCCGAAAATCCTTGTCATAGTCTTTCATAATACAATATTTTCATAATTTTTCCCCATTGAATTCATTTTCACAAATAGGCGTAACACAACAAAGTATTGGATTACTTCTTCATTAGATTGTGTTGTTTATAATGTAATTGCTGCTAATATAGTTGGTGTTGTTGTTTGCGGATAAGAAAATGTTAACCATGTCAGTTCATAGTTTACTACACATGTTGATACTGACGAATAGAAGTGTATATTTATTGTGTGAACTTGAGAATCTAAAGCGACCAAACATCGGTTCACCGCAAATGTGGCGAGATATGTACCAACTATATATGTTTATATATAATATATTGGTATGTAAAGCGACTGGGAAGGGATGTGGTGGAAAGGAAGTGAGAAGTGGTGGCGCTGAGATTTCCTACTCTGAGATTAGATACTCCGATTTGATAACATACGATTATTCTATAAAGTCATTATAATTATTAGCACAATTTTGATTTCATATTTCTATTTATCTAGACTAATAATATAAAATATAATATTTACGAATATTACAGATTCGCCAAGAAGAAATGGAAAATCTTTTGCTGGAAGAAATGTAAATTTTCTGGAATTCCAAGTATATTTTACTTACATTACACAAATAAATTAATAAATAAATTTTTTGGTAAAACTTCAAATTTAAAGAAGGTTCACTAGAAAATATGATAACAGTCTTTATTTTATTGAGCATCCAGTTATTCAGCATCCTGTTTCAATTGTATTTTAAGGACAAAATATTCTGTGAATGAAGCAAGTTGGTTATTAAGATTGATTTTGAATTGGACTATGAAATTTGTCTGAAATTTCGAGCCATAAACGTATTTATAAAATAATGGACGAAAAGATGAAATGTTGTTTTGTCTTATTTGTAGGAAATTTGGTCTGGCCCTTCTATCGGGTTTAGCACAATTATTCATTGAAAAAATATGCCGAAAGTTTTCATATGTTATTAATATGTGTTTTATATTTAGTGATTTGGGTAGTTTAGAATATTCTTTCATAATAGTATTCAAGGTATTTATTAAAAAAAAAACAATGCATAAAAAAATAAATATTCCAAACGGTATTTTTCTCTGAGATTATATAATTATCCATATAGTTTTCATTAGGCTGTATACTAGTAATGAAGTTACCAATTGAATATTGATTACACAGGACTGTTAAGCCTTAATATTAAATAAATCTAACAAGAATTATCAAACAACAATCTCTATAACTGATGGTGATTTTTTGAAAATACAAAAGTAAAAATAAATTTTAAATTTACTTTATAAAAAACCAAAGCCATTAAACTGGTTTTGCCTAATTTGATAAAAAATAATTCGAGCAAAATTCTACTTATTATGTGTTAGGACGTGAAATTTTCAACATAATCAACAATTAATTTGAATTAGTTTTTATAAAAAATGGCGCCTTCAAAACTTAATTCGATTAGGAAATTCTATTTTTATCTTTATAATTCTACTTAGAGATTAAGTTAAGATAAAACAGAAAACGACTGATTTTAGTTTTTTTAGTCGAACAATTTGAATTTCATTTTTTTTAATATCTATTCCAAAACCTCTAATTGTGTTTTCTATAAATTTTGGATTCATAACAGTATCAGATATATATTTCGCAATATAATTCATAAGTTTTTCCAAAACTCACAAATTAAAAAATTTTGTTCTAACAAATTCTCATAAAAGTCCGGATTGTCGAATATTTGCAAAACCTGTCATTTTTAAAATACTATTATTCGTTTTAATCCAAATATTTGGCCACCTTTGAGCTTGGGACATAATTCCATTCATGTGGAAAAATTGTCTCCAAGCCCGATGTAGAAGAAAGAGAATTCCGAATGGGTAATCCATCCGAGATTGTAATCCTTTGTTAATGTAAATAAATGGACAATAAAGACATATTTTGTACAAATTGTCCTTGATCCTCTTACCAGAGTTTCTGTTTATGTCAGGCCGACAATTAGAGCACAGCAAACCACTTTACCTCATCTTTTACAATCAGGGCTTCGAAAATTTGGGTCAGAGCGAAGATTTGTCACAACAAAATATGTGTATTTTGTAAAACGGATAATTTTCGGCAACAATCGGCGAAAAAAAATTATATTTATGTCTCAAAATCAAAAAAGGAAATAATCAAGAACATTCAGTTCGAATGAAAGTGATTCATTTTGAAACTATTAAGTATCTTCTGCTTTAAAACTCTAAATAATTAAACGCTCTTTAATATGATGAGTGTCTTTTGTAACAAATACCGGGCATGCTTTCAAAAATGCTATTGGATTTTGTGCTGCTTTAGATGTCGTCGTGGACTGGATTTCATGTGGGTCTTTAATAATTCAATGAAGCATTATGGAGACAGCCATCAATGAATTTGATGGACGCCAATAATGGTCCGTCCTCCTGGCTATAAATTAATATAAATTGAGCTCGACAAAACAGTTGTTGATATGTGTGGCTCTTTATTTATTTACTTCCAGTTTGCGTTCCAATAAATTGATTGAAAAATTAATAAATACATTTATAGTGTTGGGCATTTATTGCCCTGACTGGTGCTGTAATACTCGTTCAGTTCTCTGCCTCCCTCTCCTTCTCTATATCTGATGGCCCAACGACGACGACGACCACGACTGTGTCCAACAGACGAACGGACAGAGTCAAATGGGAATGAACATGGAATATAAAATTTATGATTTCCAATACCCAATAAATCATTTAATTATAAAATTTGTTTGTTTTCCAGCGGACATAAATTGTGGGGCCGTAAAAGGACAAAAACAAATAAATAAAACTTTAATGCCACCATTAGATTAGCGTTATTATGCGAGCTATATTTAATGACGGCCTTCTTCCTGGACAAGGCACCAAACACACACAAAAATGGAAAGTCGCCCCCACACAAAACACAAAATGATTTATGGCCGTTTATTGTGACTCTTTGGGAACACAGAGAGTGAGAAAGGAATTGCCGAAAAGGGTTCTGGAAAATTTGCAGGCGTTTTATGGCCCAAAAATAGATTTGGCAATGCCAACAATTGTAATTGTTTCATAGAAATAGAATAGTATTGGGTAAACATCACGTTTGCTACACCTTTTCGAAATAGAAACTGATTTATTATCTCTCTCCTACTTACTCTATTTCAAGAATCCTTTTTTTAGTCATTGAATTAGGAGTTGTCATTTGGTTTTTGCAATATTCAATCTAAATAATATTTTTATTATTACAATAAAAAATAAATAATAATAATCTAATTAACCAAAACCTATACAATGGATTATTTGGTACAAGAAATCTTGTTTGTGGAAGGTATCGGAATTATGAGATAGAGTACGCTTATTTATTATTTTCTTAATTAAAAATATTCCTTTTTGTAAATAAGTTAATATTTTTTTTAATAAAAAGGAACAATCATTAATTCATTTCGTTTTCAAATGTAATTTTTATAATTTTATGTAAAAAATGAATAACAAATAATTTGAATTAAGTAATATTTCAAACTTCGTATTATTTTGTATAAAAGAGAAATTTTAAATAAATAAATCTATTGTAATAGGAATAAAATATTTGCAATTTGTGCTAAATTCATAATCCTTAAACAAATCTGAGCAAAATAAAGATTTAGGATTGCTTTCTTGTACAAAGTTGATATTTTCTTTATTAAGGACATTCCATTCGACCGAGGACACGTCGGATACTTTATATATTGTATATACATATATTTATATTGTATTTTAAACCCTCTTAAACATTATTTTCTCCTTGATTGTAAAATAAAAAACTCGGAATCTATGAAAATTTGATCCACTCTTTAAAAATCAGCTGACTTCATACCCGAAATTGATTGTACAAATTAGTTTCGATAACAATTTGTAACATAAATAATTATTAATTGATAAGAAAGGTCATAGTTATTCCTAAAAAAGAACAATCAATAATTTGTGTTATATTTAATCTAATTTTCCAATTCAATAAATTTAGCACTTAAATACTTGTTATTTGAGAAATTCCCTCCGAAAAAGAATGTCTAAAAATATTCTTTCTATAGAGATGTAAACAAAGTAGTCGATTTTTAAACGGCACCGATTTCGAGTAATTTTATTTTTTTATTTGTCAAAGCAGACCAGATTCCGCCAACAATGAAAAGACAATTTTATGCAAACCTAATGTATTTCGGTCATAAATAAATTTACTTTGTACAAAATGCCAGCCAGAAAGCAATTGCATTTCAGTAGAAATTCGCAAGTTAACACGATTACTACCCCCGGACCCAGCCAGCACAGAAAAAGAGAGAGAGGGAATGAGAGTCGACTATTGTATTTCCATAAAACAAAACCTGTCCGACAGAGAAGCGGAAACGGAAAAAATGACCGAGTCGAGGGGGTCAAGTCTGGAAAAATTCAACACAACAACAACACGTTCTCCTTTTGACGATTTATTACCCCCAACCACCCCAAGTTTAGTCCATTTTTCTCGCTCTTTCTCTCCCTCTCTCTCAGAATTCGGAGCATTTCTGAGCGATGTAAAAGAAGAAAAGAATAAAGTTCTCCCTTCCCAGAATACCATCCATCCCTCCTCTGCTGCTGGAAAAGTCTTTTCTCATTTTTCCATATTTCTACTCTCGCTCGCGCGCTCTTTTGATATAATAATATTTTCCATCTAAAAATATGAGGAGTGTAAGTTTTTCATACACTCAATATCGCAGCTCCGCCTTAAAATTAATAAAGCTCCGCCTAAATACATCAAAACGACGTTGATGATGAAGAAGAAGAAGTAGCAACAAAACATATCAAAAGATTTTTCGCTCACGATTTCTCTTTATAATATACATAGATCATACCAATTATATATTATATATAATATTACCTTTTCTGCTGCTTTATTATTATATACTCACACATCGGTTGAGGAGTCAATCAAAAGTTACATACATAAATATCAACAATTTATTCAAAATTATTCGCAAACTCGTCAAATTCCACCTCTTTTCTGCAGTAATCTCCATTTTGTGGTTTTTGTATTTTATATGCAATAATTTGAAATAATTATGCCTTTTTCTTTTTTATTTTCTTCTCTCCATAAGAGAAACTTTAAAATTTATTTCAAATACAAATGCTGTAAAAATTAGATTTTAAATTAAAATAGCTAATTGTAAGTTTAGACATTAAATCACTAGTATTATAATAAAAAAACAAAAATTATTAATCTTACAGTGTGCTTCAAAAATTGTCCATAGATGATTCTCTTTTGGTTTATTTTTCTCTCTCACCAACACATATACTGTTTATGATTTAGTATATAACAATAAAAAAATTGAAAATTTATTAATTATCTTTAATAAATGTTTAAGAATTTTTGTTATATTTTCATATTTTAAAACGATTATTTCTGAATTCCATAAATAATAATAAATATTTTGAAAAAATTGCCTCAATATTAAGAATTATCCAATTTTCTCTTCCTCTCTTTTCTGCCTGGTTTCCACTGAGAGTTTACAACCCGTCTATTGTATTCTTGTTTGTTAACACCGAAAACAGGTTTTAGCTAATAAAGACGTTCCCGAAATAATAAACATATCATCAAATTGGTGTCTATGGAAAGGGGATTTTATTTAGAATTGAACGGTTTTTTAAAATTCTTATAAAATTATTATTAACGCTGGTATTTTAGATTTTAACGTTATAATTGCGCTCGACCTTCTGCTTTCGGTTTGTTTATTCAATCCATTAACTGGCATAAAACGCAAAAGGCCGTAACCAATGCCTGGGCAGAAAACGTGTAGAAAGTGAAATTGGCGGTATTTTCATACGCCTCTGTAATCCTTTTGAGGACACAATTTACTTGTTTCTATCGAGCACATTTTTTCTTCGATCAAATTCGCGATAATTGGTCCAATCTTGCTTGATCTTAGAATGAAAAAGATCAGTAGGAAATTAGAAGACTTTTCCAATGAAAGTAATGGTTTTTTAAAACTTCTTCCTACTGTTTATTGTACAAATTTGGAACATTTTGGAAAATAATTATTGTTCATATATCACCTAATTACTGAATAACAACACTGAATAGATTAGAGGTTTAAATGAGAATGCCCTTTATTCATCAACTCCTCGATCCTGCAAGGTTCAGTCTCGCTTTCAGGAGCGAATGAGAAGAAGCGATAGCAGTGCATAAGCAATATATATTATATAATTCGCAAGTTAAAACCGTTTAAAAGATTTTATATTATCTTCAAAAAACACCTTTAGTTTGCAGAAATTATTGTGCAATAACGTTTCGTTTCTATTTGGCGCAATTTTTGGCAGAAACATTCAATTATTATAATTCTAAATAAAATCGCCTTTCCATAGACATGCAGTTGGATATGTTTACTTTTTCCGGAACGCCATTAATCGCAAAAATCTGTTTTCGGCGTTAACAAACAAGAATACAATAGACGGGTTGTAAACTCTCAGTGGAAACCAGGCATTCGTCGTTCTCCGCTCTGTTCAACTTCTCTCTTAATTTCCTTATATACTCGTTGTAAATAAGGTCTCTCTTTCGCCGTCCCAATCACAAAACATTCAACGTATGTACACCTTTTCATTTATTTACTTGTTGAAGTTAACGGGGAGGACACACAGAGTGTAGTTCTCTCTGTTCTCTCTCAAACAACCAAAAACAACCGACGAAGCAAGAAGGTTGATGAAACTAGCGCGCGCGATTTTCGTGGTTGCAGAGCGCCGGGAATTTACACCGAAAAATTGTGTTCGAAATTTGTAGTTTGTGAATAGAAGAAATTGATGAATTTTTGTGGTTATCGAGAATAAAGTGAAAATAAAGAAATTAATACCAAGTGAAAAATAGGAAAATAACAAATTTATGTGCAAAGTGAGAGATAAATTGGATAAAATCTATGTCTGTGGCATTTTGTGTGAAATGAATGAAAATAAAAAATTTAGTGAATGATTTGTTGCGTTGTTGTGTAATAGTCATTGAGAAAATCGATAAATTAAATAATATGCAGTGCTTTCGAGAAATGTTGGATTTATTTTATGAGTGATACAAGATAGAAAAACAACTATAGCCGCCAATAATATGAAATTTATAGGTACGAGAGATCAATCACTTTTTTCCCTAATGTGTTGAAATTAGTAATACGTTCAATATCATAAAATATTTATTGGAGATATTCTAAAAAAGTTAAGTTATTAAATGAAAAATAATAAAGAAAACCCCCCCAAAATCTATATTACTAAAGACGAATTAAAAACCATAAAATTGATATATCTTATTATTAAAAGAATTTCATTTAAATAATAGAAAATATATTTAAAATTCAAACCACAAAATAATAAAAAGAAGGTCATAATACTTGAAAAAATAATATGAAAATAGTACAATATTTTGACATTTAATCGCTTTAAAGACGATCATATTGCATTATAACAAAAGAAATAAAAGAATAGGCGGAGACATCCTTTAGATTAAAGTCCGCCTCAGGTAGGCAAGCCAATAGATTCATTATTCAGATTTTGATGAATGAAACGCAATAAAAAATTAGGAAAATTGATAAAATCCAAAATGGGCAGCTATTTGAACGGTTTTTAAACAACCATTAAAAAGTAGTTTTTATTTATTTAATATATGGAACCTCATCAAAAGCACCTAAAATTTACGACAAGAAAGTGTAATAAATTTGAATGTAATTTCGTCTGATTAAATTTTGCGGAATCAGGTGGTTCGTTCGTTTGCCGTGGAAAAAGTGATTGCCCGAGAAATTTGTTTGGGTCAATAATTGAATCGATTCGAATTTGTACCCGCAATTTTTCCTCATCAACAACAGGGGGGAAAAAAACTCAATTGAAATGTATAATCCGCACTGAATTTAAGACCGGCATGGGCAAATCCGCCGCCTCGTGCGAAATTCCCCAAAAATATTAAATTCGACAACAAAACTTGGTGTGTAAAGTGAAAGTTATTTTACGTTTTATGAACCCACAAAATGTTGAATTTTGTGGTTTTATTTGTTGATTTTTGGTGAATAATAGACAGAGAGAAGAAAAAGGCACGGAAAATCAAATTGTGGAAAGTGGTTGGATTTTTTTGACCACCACTGTCTGTGTAATCTGGCGAATTGAATTGAATTCGGTGGCGATTTCTGTTATGCAATTTGTAGTTATTTTATGATTTTTGCTCGCTTTGTACTATGCAATCAATCTGCAAATCGAAATAATTAGAGATAAATAAAGCGATTGTTAAAATCGAATCAGGTTAATTTTGTGCCAAATTGTGTTTCTTTCACTTCAAAAAACAAAAAGAGAAAAAAAAAACAAAACCATAACAAACATTTCTCTCAGATCTTTTTTTAGTTTTGTGTATTTGAGATTGTGCGTATTTTGTCGCGCTTTTCAGTGTCTTATCGGGACTGGTTTCAATATGTGTAAAAGAGCCCAGGTTATCTACCGTAAATGCTTTGAATTATGTAAATTCAGAGTCGGAGTTTTTAATGGCAAAATATGAATTTAATTAACACAATTAATTACCAAAGTGCTTGTTCCATTAAAAGGGGGCACAAACACAATTAGTAGTGCCAATTGATTGTGTGTTTATAGGTGCTATCACACTTATTACCTCTAATTGCTCCTCATAGTTTTTCATAACAATGTTGCGAAAATGGGGAATAAAATGTATACGCAGGTTCTAATTGATTCTCTTTTTGATGTTCCTCTTCATGTCGTTAAAACGGTTCAGTTTTAATGCAAATTAATTTTTTTTAGATAGTAATTTTATAAATAACGTTTACAATGGTGTGTTTATCGTAATAAAGTATTCAAAGAATTATTAAACATATAATTAGCAAGTTTAAAAATAAATTTATATTAGAAGCCACTATTTTATAGCATTAATATTAAAAATATATTGTATTAATTGAAAGAAGCCTATTTTTAAATATAATTCGGTATTTCTTTTTCCTTATGTTATCAATTTGAAACTGTAAAACATGTTGTATGGTCATTAAATCTATTATCGTAAATAGGTTTGGAAAAGTTTTAAAAATCTGGTGTCTTCGTGCTAAATATTTTTTGCCGTTTTTAAAACAGTGAGAAAGTTGGAAAAAATAAAAATTAACACTAATCTGGAATCGTAATTTTATCGTGTCAGTATTGGTTGATTTGGGGCTTTAATCCATCCGCGTTGTCCACCAAAAACGAGCTGGAATTATATACTTACCATAAAGATAATACACCTTGGCTGCCTTTTCGGTTACTGATTTGTTTAAAAAATTGAGCAAATTTTTATGGATATAGAAATTAAGATAGTGTTCATTTTGACTGGATTTTCTGGCTGCTGCTGCGCTAGACTTGGAATGAGATAATTATATAGTAATTTGAAAGGTCTCTCTTATCTATCTGGTTGTTATGTAATCGGAGCCAGAAAATTTGGATAAAGTGAGATCAAAAACGTGAAAACAGAGACAGAAATTGGTGATGATACATTTACTGGGGAATAATTTGTGGGTCCCCAGTGGACCAAATATACACACCAGTTCACAATGAGGAGCATTAACCGTCCCAGTATTAATCCACCCAGCCGAATTGTCAGGTTGAACCCAAAACATCGCTTTCTTTCTCCTCTCTTCTTTCTTCTGTTCTCCAGTCAGCAGCACAGCAAATGTCAATGAAACCATTTGTGGAGTATTGTTTTGCTCCTCTTATATGTGTGGAGGGTGGCAACACGAGGCCATCAGTTGTGAAACCCTGGAACAACGACCTAGGGAATTCCTCCGCGCTCTCTCTTCCTTCCTGAACGACGTTTAAAAATATTTAAAAAACCGTCAAATAAATCTTAATTTCGTTAAAGGGGCTAAAAATAGGGTACCATTAATTGTCGTCTAGTGTTATAGATCTTTGTGTCTTTCGGCTCCAATTGAAACTGTTTGTGAATTTGGAGAGGCATTTCCATTTCCAATCATCATTTCAGAGGGCAACCACGAAATCATATGATGAATAAAGGAAGATTTGAACAAAATATTATAGGGTGATTATAAGATTTAGATTTTCATTTCTGGATTTATTAAGTATTTTAAAATCGTTAGGATTTTACTAGATATAATAAATTATGAATATAGCTATAAGTTTCCATTAAAGATTTGGAAAAAGATCCGATTAATTTTAATTACAATTATAATAATTTTGCTGGATATAATAAATTATGAATATAACTATTAGTTTTCAGCTGGAATTTAATACCTTAATAACTATAATAATAAGCCATTCAAGCATTGTGGAATAATGGGAAAATAGAAATATAAAATTTAATTTTACCTGAATACGAGAAATGGAGGTTCGGTAATATTTTCAGTTCAACTCGATTCATAAAATTAAACGTTGATTATTATACTAAAATGGCTCGTATTGAGTTGTTTAGATTAGTCGAAAATGAACGGCAGTTTAATTTGATTGCATATAAAAATTAATGTTTTCAATTTCTATAAATTTCTTATGGCTTATTGTGGGAATAATAATTTTTTGCATAATTAAAACCAACACACCCTGTATTTTTACCGAATAGGTGAATTTATGTAGAAATTTTGAAAATAATATTAAATAAACAGTCTTTATTAGTTTCGTCAGAGATGGGATGATTTTAAATAAATAGATAGATTGTGCTTAGTTGCTTTTCAACTCTCATAAACAAAGGCTCTTCTGGCGGTCTCTCTGTCTGTCGATCTTGTTCTAGAGTCAGACAGGAGGTGGTTCATTTCTCACTTGGCGGGGAGTCTATGGAAATTATTAATAATAAAAAATTATTTTAATTTCACATCAACCTGATCATCAAATCTGGCACACGGCTGCTTCTGCCGCTTCTGGCTTTTATCAATTGTGGTTCAGTCCTCGGTCCAGTCATTCATTCATTCGCTCGCACTCCCAAATAAAATTAACCAGAAGCCGCCCGAACAGAGATTGACTCTAAATCTAAACTGTTTACAAGACTTGTTAACAATGTATGAATTATGGACAACCCGATTTATGAAAATCCTCCATCATCGTTGGCGTTGGCGATATATTTTGTCTTATAGTGGTTAAGTAATGTGACCAGATTTGATCCTTTTTTTGTTGGAAAATAAATAAATGAAATAAAATTTGTATTGATTTCAAAATCATTTAAGAAGACATGGAACAAATAGTATTTAACTAAATTAAAAAACGATAAATATTAACAATTAGTCTTATGTTTTAATAGCTAATCAACTATGTATTTATAATTTCAATTAATACAAAATACATTTGTTGGGATTTAAAGACACTTTTTTTTATATAAAAATTGGTTTTAAATTTTAAGTTAATTTAAATATTACAACGGTTTATTTAAAACTTTAAGGTGACCTTAAAATTATAATTTTTAAAATATTTTTATTAGGTTTGTTGGCAAACATACAAAAATTGTATTTTGTCTTCTGAATTTGTATGATTGATTTGTTTATTAGGAGCGGCGGATGTCTAGTTACTCTACTTGTGTGTCTTCTAGACATAACAGAGGATCATTCGTAATTATGGCCCAAATCTATCCACCCGAAACCGATTTTTTTTCCTGTGTAAACATTCCAGGCAGTTTAGAGAGAAGTAGTTCTGTCTCTCAGCGGATTCGTGGCTCAGTTGACGAGCGATTGATTGACAGTCTGTCTATATTATATTGGCAACAGCTCACAGTTCCTCTCGTTATTACTTTCTTTATAGTTCTGTTTAGATGGAGCTTTCATTTTAGAGCTTAATGAAAGGCAACCAATCATGTTTATGGCTCATTTTACCAAATGTTTAATCGCTAATTAAAACGTTATTGTTTTCACAATAAAAATTTGAAATTTAAATACATTAGATAACTCTCTTTCGAATTAGAATAAATGCCCGTGCACAAAGCAGACAGTTGTGTCATTCTCGCTGTCTGGAATGGAATTATGTAAGAGGAAGTTTATTTAAATTTTGAATTTCTATATAGAAGAATATTCTAGAAATTGTATTTGAATTTGGTAACCATTTGTATTAGAAATGAGATCGAGGCATTTTTGAATATAATAGTTTCCGTTGAATTGATTTTGAATAATGTCAATTGATTATAATAACCATAAAAGGAAACTGTTAAAGTATCAACAATATTATAATAAAAATTAATTAAATAAGATTATTTTTACATAAAAAGATTTCTGTTCGATAAAAATCTAAAAAAAACATTTTGAAGAACAAATTTAATATATAAAAAACCATAATAAAAATTTGATTGGCCTAACTTTAAAGATCTTAAACATTTTTCTGTTGATCCGTCCCTAATAAAATATAAGTTCCTGCTAATTATTCCTCTATATAAAACAAAGACCGCTATCGGC
Organism: Clogmia albipunctata; assembly: GCA_001014945.1. Taxonomy (NCBI): domain Eukaryota; kingdom Metazoa; phylum Arthropoda; class Insecta; order Diptera; family Psychodidae; genus Clogmia; species Clogmia albipunctata. The sequence goes on from JXOV01021760.1 coordinate 26,953, forward strand.
GACTCATCTTTTCAGACATGTGTCTGTCCAAAAGTCTGACACAATAATTTCACCAGATGTTTTGATATTGTAGAAAACCTGTCCAAATTTGATTATCAGCTCACAATCAAAGTAGAAGTCATCAAATAGCCGAGGCCCTATCAAATTAGAGATCTTGCGCCGAAAAATCAGACAAAAAGACGGATCCGTGACGGGAAAATTATTGGCAAAGAATTCGCTGCCGGCGGTCAAGTAAAAATCAAAGCATTTTATAGGTGTCCAATAGCTAAGTCAGGGATTTCAACATGAAATATAGATTTGTTTTGAGAATGAAATATTTTATTGAATAATTATACTCGTATATAATTTTTAGAAATTATTCTAGAATATTTTAATAATTGTGTAATGTAGAATATAAATTGATAATAGACAATTTTTATTGGTATTATTAGGTATTGAGTTTTGTGTTAGTTTTACGCCTTTAATTCGATAAGGCATAATTGCAAGGTGAACTTTGCATGTGCACATTTGCTGTTTGATATCTCGGAGCGCGTTTGCCTTATCAAATTGGAGCTGCCTGGCACACGATTAATGCATTAAGATGGAAATTCGTCAAAGGCGCTGCCTGTGCCTGTTGCAATAATCTCTGCAAAAGTTATTGGCTGGCATTGATGCAAACTTGTTTTATGTAAAAGGGTAAACAATTTTTGATAAAGTACGAGACGACGAAGCAGCGTGGACGAGAAGAGCTCTTCTTGTCGGTTTTGTAGTGGTTTTTACCAACGTCGATGGCGGCAAATCGAGTTTTAGCACGAGGAATGAGCCTACGGTAATGACCAGTACAATCATCATCTCTCCTTGTCTCTATATCTCTCTCCTCTTCTGTTGGACGACTCTGTTGGAATATCAGCAATAATTTATTGCATTTATGTATTCACGTTCATAATTTTTGTATATTTATCGGCATTATTTTCGCGTTTGTTGCCAACTATATAATTTTGGTGAACGTCTCTTTGGTCCCGATTAAAATTGTTCTCCTTCTCTCCTCTTCTCCATGATGGCCACTTCTTCCTCCATCTGCTCCTCGCTCGCACATCTCACGCAAAAATCCACATCTCACAAACGTGTACGACAATTTAAGCGATATCAAATTGCCGTAGCCGCCATAAAACATTAAGATTTCGCCATTTCGGAATTGTGATTGTTACAGCCCCAAATTAATATTCCATGCAATGATTGCCCACATCGATTTTATTCCATCTAATAATCATAACAAAGCTAAAATATTGCATTGATTAAAATGCGATCTTCTTATTGTTTAAGTATATATTTTATTTTAGTACATAAGCATTTATATTGGGTTTTCCAATTAGAGGTGTATGTGTATTTTTTTTAATATAAATCAAAGGATACTTCCTTCAATATGAAGAGAAAGGTTTGTTATTAGCATTAAAATCGTTAAAATTGTCTGTAAATTGATTTTTTTAATATCATCTTAAAGAAACCTTTCATTGGAAAACCCTTTAGTCCTCATAGTGACATTACTTTTTTATTGTAAATAGAATACTATTAGAAATTGAATAAAATATTGAATAAAGAATAAATTTTAGTAAACCTCCGTGATGGTTTTGTAAATCGCTTTAATTACGGTAATTAATCAAGTTGGGGAAAATTTCTCGAAATTAATTGCAATTGGATTTGCATAAAGTAGTTTTAACGTATGGTAAAACATTAGGAAGTGCAGTGTTATTCTATTAGTCACAGTTTGACTCGTGGCCATAATCTCATTTGCGCATTCGATTAATCTTTCTAATTTCTCTGTTGCCTTTCTTCTATTTGCCAGGCGAAAACCGAGACTCATGTTCCGATGACGAGACTCATCTCTCTGAGAACAAGCAGCCTTTAGTCCCGACGACGAGTGTAGCCTGTTCCAATTGCAATGAGTCATTTTCGGATAGAAAAGAGTTAGAATCGCATCAGGATTCTTGTGATAAGTCGAGCAAAGGGTGTGAAGACTCCAACATGGTGGATGCGTCCAAGGAGGAGGCCATCACTGAGGTGGACAAGGCGATTAGGCATAGTCAAGACACGGCTAATAATAATGTAAATAGTGAAGAGATGGAGCAAAAGGCCGAAGAAACACCGTTAAAAACCGAGGCCGAGTCTCCAGCGTTGGAAAATGATGAAGATGAGAGGAATGAGCAATCAGAATCAAATTCCCATCTGGGTAGCGCCTTTCCACCAAGTCATGTTACCCTGGAAGCCCTCCAGAACACAAAGGTGGCTGTGGCTCAGTTTGCAGCCAACGCTCTGGCCAACAACAACGGCGATAGTGAAGAGGCCCTAAAGGAGCTCGCGCTGCTCCACTCCACGCTGTTCCAGCTCCAGAACCAGCACGTGTTCCAGTTGCAACTGATCCAACAGCTTCAGTCCCAGCTGTCGATGAATGCCAAGCATCCAGAGGACAAGGATGACGAAGAGAAGGAGGACTGCGACGAAATGGACGAGGAAACAGCCAAAGTGAACGACTACCGAAGTGATGGCTACAGTGATAAAAGGGACGAAGATGACGATGAGGACCTTGAAAAGCTAGAACCAGAAGTCATTATTAGCAGGTAGGGTATTTTTGAGAGATGATCATTTACAAAGTCGATTTGAGCTAAAATCTAAATCTTTTTGAATTTACATTAAATAATATGTTAATCAACCCTAAATTTCCTGAATTTTAAACGATAATAATTCAAACTGTAAAAAAACGATAATTNGAAGTCATTATTAGCAGGTAGGGTATTTTTGAGAGATGATCATTTACAAAGTCGATTTGAGCTAAAATCTAAATCTTTTTGAATTTACATTAAATAATATGTTAATCAACCCTAAATTTCCTGAATTTTAAACGATAATAATTCAAACTGTAAAAAAACGATAATTTAAATTAAAATGATTTTTATAAATTAAAAATTAATTTTTTCATAGTTAAACCACAAACAATTTTTTTTACATATTCAAGAAGTGACCATGCTAAAAGGCCCGCTTAGGAATTTTAGGGTTAAAATACTCTTTATATTTAATAATTAATTCAAAATTAGAGATCGACACATTGCAAACTCCTCTTTTTATTGTAAAATTAGATATTTCATTATGACAACCTTTTACTAGGGGCCTCAGTCCGGACGAGCTCGATAAAAAGTCGATGAAATCGGACAAGGGTGAGGAAACGCCTCTCTCCGCCACTCAGAAACTGCTGAACTCCCTGCCGCAGCAACCTTGCAGAATCCCGTCTCCGATGAAGGCGCCCATGTGCCACATTAGTTCCTCGCTGGCGTCGAGTATAATCACGAACCACGATCCTCCACCGTCTTTAGACGAGCCCAATTCATTGGAAATGCTGCAAAAGCGCGCTCAGGAAGTGCTCGACTCTGCTTCCCAGGGCTTGCTTGCCGGAAACCTGGCCGATGAACTTGCCTTCCGCAAGGACAAGATGTCGGGATACGATAGCAAGGGTAACCGCACGGAGCCCTTCTTCAAGCACCGATGCCGGTATTGTGGAAAAGTGTTTGGCTCCGATTCCGCACTACAAATCCACATTCGATCTCACACGGGGGAGCGCCCCTTCAAGTGCAATGTCTGCGGTAGCCGGTTCACTACAAAGGGAAACCTCAAAGTCCACTTCCAGCGGCACACGTCCAAATTCCCACACATCCAAATGAACCCCAATCCGATTCCAGAGCATTTAGACAAGTACCACCCGCCCCTTCTAGCTCAAATGTCCCCTGGACATAGTCAATCGCCTGTTCCACAAATGTCGCACCAGCAAATGCCCGTCTCAGTTCCGATGTCCTTTGGTCAACCGCCCGCTTTTCCTGGTTTACCAATGTATCGCCCGCCTCTCGATCTCCTGAAGCCCCTCGGTCCCCATCCGTTGTTCGGATTGGGACATCCAATACAGCAGGAGCAGGACGCCCCTGCAGACTTAAGCAAACCAGCAGTTAGTTCGCCTTCTCATTCACCTTCCCTCATCAAAAGACCACAAATCAAGAGAGAAATGGACTCTAGAAGTCCTTCTCGAGAACGCGACTTTGTCAAGAGATCTCCCTCGCGTGATCGAAGTCCGTCTGAAGATCGCACCCTGAATTTATCAACCGAGAAGTCAAAGGTCGATCGAGAAGATACTGATGAGGAGGAAAAAGTGGACGAAGAAGCGCTAAGAATTGAAAACGAGCGTATTGAGAGAAGACAACAGGAAATCCTTCGACAATTAGAGATGGAGAATGAGCGAATTCGAACCATGGAATACGAAAGGCATCGGGAAATCGAACGATTACTCCGAGAACGGGAATTAGAACGAGAGAAGGACATGGAAAGGCGGATCAGGAATAGAGGAGCATCCCCTCCAGCGCAGCGGTCTCGATCACGGTCCAAATCAAACGAAGATCCTTCAAGGAGAAAGGCGTCCACCAACTACGACGAGTGTTCAATGGACAGCAAGTACAGTGATATGAGGGACCAAGACGAGCCTGAAAATCTATCAGCAAAAGCAACTTTGAGGTCACCCAGTAGCACTTCTAGTCAAAATTCGACTCCAATTTTTGCAAACTCAAAGCGGTTATTACAGGCTAAAGATCCGGCCATTTATTCCGCTCTTATGCCCCGGCCCAACAGCAATGACAACTCCTGGGAGAGTCTGATTGAAGTTACCAAGACGTCAGAGACGTCTAAACTGCAACAATTAGTCGATAATATTGAAAACAAGTTGACGGATCCGAATCAGTGCGTCGTCTGTCATAGGGTTTTGTCCTGTAAGAGTGCTCTTCAAATGCACTACAGAACCCATACAGGGGAGAGGCCTTTCCGATGCCGGATCTGTGGGCGAGCATTTACCACAAAGGGGAACCTCAAGACGCACATGGGCGTTCATCGAATGAAGCCGCCCATGAGAACGCTTCACCAGTGCCCAGTGTGTCACAAAAAGTACTCCAATGCCTTGGTTCTGCAGCAGCATATTAGGACACATACTGGAGAGCCCACTGACCTCACTGCTGAACAGATCTCAGCTGCAGAAATTAGAGAATTCTCCTCACTTTCCCCTGGAGCATTTGGAATGGGACTTAATCCGTTTGGATTCCCTCTATCAGGCTTTCCCCCGGGAATGGGATCAGGATCATCTCAAGGTGACTGCGACGATATGCTTGAAGATGAGGAAGAATTTGATGATGATAACAACAGCAGTGCCGGAGATATGGGTTCAATTTCTGAGTCAATGTCTGGAAACAACCACAATTTTGGAATGGAAAATCAAGTCAGAACTATAACTTCAATGGCTTCACAATTATCAGCTTCAGGACTGAACAAGTCGCAGGAGAATTTATCTCGAGCTCAGTCAACAGCCTCCAGTCACCGTTTGAGCAATGGGGAGAAGGGATCAACGCCGAGCAGTCCTGCTGGATCGCGAATCCATTCCTCACCAACTCCGTCCGATAATTCAATGGGCGCTTTGGACTTGACTCCAAAGTCCAGTGTCACATCACAGGCTAGTCCCCCAATCATGCACTCGGCTCCTCCGCTGAGCATGTTCCCCAATTTCCCTCTTCTGCCCCATGGTCCAATCGGGGCTTCGACGCCCATGATGAACAGCGCTCTCAACTCCCTGGCCCAGTCCGTGCTGCCTGCGTCACCCTTTAATCCACTCGGCATTTCTGGTAAGTAGTCTTTGCTAAAAAATTGCAACTCGATACCGTTAATGCACTCGACAAAATAAATCATCTTCATCCACTTAAATGCTCCTCTCTCTGGCAAAAAATAAATTAACAATTGAATAGTTGCATTGTTATGCGACTTTGCGGGTCTAAAAATACGATGCTCGTACATCTCGTGAATCATTTATTGCACATTTACTGATTTAACTGTTTTGATTTTATTTGTTTGTTTAAAAAGTATTTTGAAAGGAAAGCGTAACAAATTAAATTCCTGTTCCTCTGAGGAGCGAGAAGAAGAGAAAATTTGTGAGACTAAGGTCAGCAAAGGGCGTCTTCACTCTAAGCCTTAATTTACAAATGGAGAAAGTATTTGCTGGCTTGCTTGCTGCTTACCATTTTCTGCACATATTTAATTAAATTATTTATTTAGCACAATGAAGTGCGAATATAATTAAAAATAAGACGGCGAATTGCAATGCAAATTGAATCCATGTCGAAACAGAATCGAAATTGAGCAAAGTTCAAAAGTTCACCCACCATTTTTCAGTTCGAGCGAATTTATTTCGTTTTTGCCGCGAAATGAGCGTTATTTTTGGATGATACGTTTTTACAATCCAATTGTTGTAATGTGAAACTTTCGCGACACCGAGGAATTTCCCTTTTAATTTATAATACATATGAAAACTGAAAGAGACATTCAAATTGATTGATTAATAGCCTTCAAGGAGCCATTAATAAAATTATTATACCCAGACACAAATTAAGTGTAATTTCAACAAACAGGCAAATATTTATGAGAACTTTCCCAAAAATATATAATCCATCCTCTTGGAATCGCACTGAAATTTGATCCAAAGAATTAATTGCCTTTAAACATTTTGTGGTCTATTAATTTTTGTCCGTTATACGAGTGGTAGTGTTAAAAACAACACTTGATTGCGAAACAGGTGCATTCTCATCTCATCTCAACACCTTTGCAAATAGAAAATTCAATTTGCCGCCATTCCACCCAGACCGAGGAATGGTTTTCGCCAGTTTTTTTTTCTCTGTTTAATAATCTTTTTATTCTACGATGTGATACTCCTTTTACTCTAATTATTATTTATTGCTGAATTAATGGTTATCGCCACACACCGTCGTCGTCATCGATGAAGATGAAAGTGGTGCAGCCTGCATTGCACTTCTTATTAAGAGGAGAGACCAGTTCAGATCTTGGCTTGATGCCATCTATATTTGATTTCACTTTTTGCTCTCAAACAGCCTTACTATAAGCCACATTTCTTATAAACGGGCACTTAATTACCTAATACAATTCGCCAGCCGAGATATTGTAACCGCTCAATTCACTTTGTCGCTGGTTGTCATAAATTTATGGCCATAAATTCATCATAAATAATTCACAATTTGTGCTAAACTGTTTGATCTGACATTTTATAGAAGTGCTTAGTGCGATAAATTATTCATTTTTCTTGGTAAAATGTGGTAAATCATTTATTTCTAATAAATGGCTTTTGTGGGCAAAATAGCAAGCAATAACTAATATAATGTTTAGAGTAATGTTAAACAATACAAAGATTAAAAGTAATTTTAATTGCAAAAAAAAACTTATTAAAGAGAGCTCTATTTTCGCTTATCGTACTAAGAGTTTCAAAATCACTGTGCATAGTTTCGTAGCTGAGATGATGATAGATGCAAACGAGTCGCTTTTGACTAATTGAATACGTTTGTTAAAGTTTTGTATAACGTCTCAATAATTGGTGTTTCAAGGTGTTCGCGGCAACACGACGTGCAATATCTGCTTCAAGACATTCGCCTGCAACTCGGCTCTGGAAATCCACTACCGCAGCCACACCAAAGAGAGACCGTTCAAGTGCACCATCTGTGATCGCGGCTTTTCCACTAAGGTAAGTTCACAGCAATTCCTCCTTTTAGCCACTATCTTAAATACTCTTAATCAAAGCCTAGATTTTCTTCTGTCTGTAATAGTCAATGTGCTTAGTTTTTCGCGTTGTTTTTTTATTTGTTGCACTCTTTTCAGCTTTTTGTTAATTGTTTTCGATGTATTAGCCATATTGAAATGAAAAATTCTTTAAAGATAAACATAATTGAAATTTTACCTGTTAATTTTACTACTCTACGAATATTTTTGGAAAATAAATTGATTTTATTCATGTATTCATCTATTTCTTCTCACAAAATTGCTAAAAAATACTTATGTTATTATTTCGATATTTGCATTCATGTGAATCATCAAAAACACTCTTTTGAACATAATTCGAATTAAATCATTATATAAATACATTTGTTTTGTCGTACTCAGAAATAAAATCAATAGAATTTAAATTTGGTGTTTGTCGGGTATAAAAATGATTGTTGAAATAAAAAAAAAATGGTAAAAACACCATTGAAAATAACTTGGCACATTTACTTGCTAATTAAAGCAGGTGCCACAACAGCCATCTCATTAGACGGAAAACAATAAAAAATGAAATTTAATGCGCGACAATAAATATTAATAATCTCTTTCCGAAAATAAATCTTAATTCGTACGAAATATTTGTTTCTGCTCACACACAAATAACTTGAGATGTTTGAGAGTAGTACAAAACATTAAAGAACACAACGCAATTAATCAGAACAATGAGTGCAAAACAACAGATCTCTGCTCATAGAGAGAGGGTTAAAAGAAAAATTGTCTTCTTGTAAAACAAGAGATTTAAAACAAAATTCAGAAATTTTGCCAACTGTGCAATAATTCCAGGGTTGGCTTCGGCTGACCGCCTTCATTGGATTCATATTTGAGTGCCTTTGAGTCTCTTTATCCATGGTATTTCCCTTATTATTACAAGATCTAAAATGATCTCTCGCATAGCACTTCTAATGGCTGAAATGTGAAAATTCCGCAAACAATGCCCGCGAGTGATTTATGGCCGTTCTCAAAACATTTCCCGGGAATGCAAATCATCGAAGTGCCACTATTAGACGACATTCAGACAATGGCGCATTCGCCTTTTATTATTAATTATGCATTTCTAATAATGACACAATTATGTCGCACAAAACCCTCTGCTCATTAGACCAGAAAATGCGCAAACACACACACATACTCACAAACTTGGATGATCTAGATCATTTTTCTGCAGAAACAACGAAATTATTTCATAAATTAAAGCCGAGATAATATCATCTCTATGTAGATACATGACTGTACACTCTTTCTCTCAGACCAATTATTCAAGCATGTTTGACAGGAATTCCCAGACAGATTATTGCAGTCACTTGTAAATTTAACAGTAACTCACCTTTTTGCAATAATTAAAAAGAAGATGTATTCTCGTTTAATATTAAAGAATACGGAATTTATGCTTTATAAATTAAAAAAAAAATTATAGGATTGATGATTGAAAACAGAAAAATCGGGATCTATGTTGAATTTTTCACACTAACAAACCGCTATAAATGTGCTTTTAAATTTGTTTATTTGGTTTATATTTGTTTTATAATCATGAATGGTATTAGAAAAATATCTAATAATTTACCAAGAACAACTACAAACAAACGAAAATGGCATGAATTATAATGGCATATTAAACCCAAAGCAACCTCTAAAACAATGAAATGTAAAAAAGTTATTTTTAGAAAGTCGTGTTTTTGTATTTGCAAAATTCTTTCTCTAACCAAATTTTTCGTGCGCGAGGCCTTCCAAATTCCAAATTCTAACCACATAATAATTGGCGCTCAATCAGGTTGTCTTGCAGCAGTAATTGTGCAAAAAAATTAAAATTTCCCACAATTTGATGAAATTGTCAAATTGGACGAGGCGAGCAAAAAATAACTTTTTAACAAGTTTGTCGCGCAAAGTGACGCTTCTTTGGCCAGTTCAAACAATTAGCTAGTTCTTCCTAATAAAAAATACCACTTGACAATCTGATTCTTTTCCAATTTTAGACCGAAGAACACCTCCATACGTCCTTTCACTACTCGTCCAGAAGAGTAAGTTGCACCATCAAATAGCCATTACAATTTAATCCCTCTTTTTCTTTGTTTGTTTCCAAAAAGACAACCAAAAAAACTACCCCGTGAAATTTTGTTTCTAAAATTGCAAACAATTCGAAGAAATGGCATTTAAAAATGTTAATGGGGCCTGCGCCAAAAAATGCGTTTATGATTTAATGTATATTATGCGCGCAGCTTAATCCCATGTGTGTTTAATTGCACAATTAGGTCGGTGTCTTTTACTTGTCTCTCTGTCCTTATGGCTGAAGAAGCCAGTTCAGACAGTTTGGCGAACAGTAGTGAAGAAATTTCTTTCAATTAACTCTTAATTATCGCCCTCCGAAATTTTCAACATGAGAGATTCCTGACTTTGGTGCGGATTAATTATGGAAATTCTCATTTGGCCAAATGAGTTGTTATGAAAATTAATTGTGGTTTTCCATAGAAAATTGTGTGTTTGTGTGTGTTTATGAATTTAATTTTGGCACACAGGTCGCCAGCAGCTCCCCGTCCTGCGAAGATCATTAAAAATTTTGCCGAAAACAAAAGACCCGATCACTTTTGATACAAAGTTTTCCGAGAAATTTTCAACATTGACTTCGTGAGGGAATTTTCACTTATTTCATTCTTGATCGTCAATCATCAGAACTGCTGCGGTGGCATTAGTGTAGCAATTAAAGAGAAATTTGCACAAAAAGTGACGTATGTTTCACGTTGCAAACTGTCATTTCAATTAGAGTTTAATTGTTTGTAGATATTATACTTTTTCGGTTCAAAATTTGTTTTCCTTTCTTTTTATTTGTAAAAAATAAAAATACACACATAATATAATTGGTTAATTCGAGTGTATTATATCGAATTATTGTCATTTGCAGGGCAATATGAAACAACATATGCTAACGCATAAAATTCGCGACATGCCCCAACATATGTTTGGCAGCTCGTCGTCGGAGCCGAAAAAGCAACAGGACGACAGTAGGTCTGATCGAGGAGCGTCGTCAGAGCGATCGCACCACCACAGCCGGCGATCGAGCGATCACCACGATCATCATGGCGAGCGATCTAGGCGCCGCACCTCCCACGACGACAATGGCATGAACAATAACAACAACGACAACCTGAAGAATAACAATGCACCGACGGAAGAGATGCTCAAGATCAAACAAGAGCCAGGTCTGAAGCGATCTCCCAGCGATCTCGAGAATCCCATCCACCCAAAACGATCACTAAGTAAGTGTCATTTTCTCTCTTCTCTCAAACCCAATCGCATCGCCATACTTTATAATAGATTAGTACAAATTTAACAAGTGGGTTCGATTTAAACTAATTGCATTCCAAACGATTAATGAAAATATGATCGACTGTAACCATTCTTAAGCTTTTGCATTACAAATTAAAGACAAATTAAACCCGCTCTCTATCACTCTATATCTGTCTGCTAACCACTCTGTTAAACGATTAAACCCGAACCGACCCTGTGCTTTTGCAGCAACTGCAACAGGTCCACAAGTTGTCCTACCACGAACAGCAACCACATCTTCATCATCTCTGACTAGTACTCACAACACCACGATCACGGGCAGTGTTACTAATCCATTATCGTTGCCATTACCGTCGTCCTCTTCGTCGCCGTTGTCCGCTGATCTTAACTTTCATCACCCTCTCCATCATCATCTGAACTTTGACCCAATGCAGTCGGACAGAGAGAGCAGTCGCAGAACTAATTCGCCCAGCTCGGATAGGCCCAGATCTTCCGGATCGTCCTACCTAAATTCACCGCAGACAAAGTCAAAGAGCCCAGTGAAGAATTCCTTTTTGAACTTTCCATCTTTATCCACCTCGCCGACTCCGTTTGAAGGGGGTACCTTCAATTCGATCCTCCACAAAGCACAACAGTTGCCTCAGAACCACACCGCAGAGCTTGGACTAATTCCGTTACAAAGAGAGCTGGAAAAGTCAGAGCGTTTGGAGCGAATGGAACGTCTTGAAAAGCGCGATGAACTGAAGAAAGAACAACAGCAAAATAATGGCGGTAATAATGGAGAGAACACAAAACACTTGTGCACTTGTTGCCGGAAGAACTTTAGCTCCAGCTCGGCGCTGCAGATCCACATGAGAACTCATACCGGCGATAAACCGTTTCGCTGTTCGGTCTGCCAAAAGGCATTCACGACAAAGGGGAACCTCAAGGTAATTCGTCACTCTATCTCGACATTTCATTTCCTTCTCCCCAGAACAAATTTGACCTCTTCAGTGATCCCATCTTTAGTTTCAATGCTCCCTCCCTTTCACACCACCATCACATCACTTAAATCATATCGCTTAGATCCCTAACACCCTGCTTACCTAAGGCTAAGGGTCACTGTTTTTCTATTTTAGTTGCAATTCTAGTTGTGTATCGATTCTTAACCGTAATTGGTCTGTTTCTTTGTTCCACTAGGTGCACATGGGTACCCATATGTGGTCGAACGGGGCCTCAAGACGAGGACGTCGCATGTCCCTGGAGCTCCCCCTAAATCGGCCGCTCCCCTTGAACCCCCAAGATTCGGAATTCCTTCAGCGCCGGCCAGACCTTTTCTACCCATATCTACCGGCTCCATTCCTTAATGGGCTCCAGCAAAAGGTAATGTTTTAAAGGTTTTATAATTATTAAAAAAAATAGAAAATGCAATTTATTTAGAAACTTATAAAAACTTAGTAATTATTATTAATACAAACGAAAAATATTATAAAATCAAATAAATAATGATTACTTGTATATTGAATCAATTTTTTTAAATACGCTTAGTGTTTACCCTTGCTACGTTCGTATCTTTAAATAACTTTAGTGTTTAATAATGGTTTATCATGTCGTCATTCTTTGAATAAACTACTATCAAATACATGTGAACATTGTTTTGTGAAGTTTATCAATTAATCGGATTATATTTTATGACTATTTACAGCACCCTGGCGCAGGACTGACCTCTCCTCCGGGTGGGTTGGCCAACAAGTACGCCGGTCTTCTGGGATTCAGCGGGTTTTTCCCGGGTGGAAACGGGGCAATTGCATTTCCAGGAGCGCCACCGCCCCTAAACCATCCCCTTTTCGGAGTCTCCAACAACCACATTTCTCCATCCCCTTCCCCGTCTCTGAGCGACAAGCCTCTGTCATCGGCCAGTCCAACACCAAGCCTGAGCGGTGGTATGAACGACCAGGACCAGTCGCCTTCCTCTTCACCTCAACCCCCATCTGGAAGGAGTAAAGCCGAAAAGCAGCAACATATCTGGGACTTGCATTATGATAGAACTAAGGCGAACACGAACGGAGCTCCAGAGCCAGGAGCAGCGACAATGGACGGCTTGTCTCTTCTTGCCGCTGCCCCGCCACCTCCTCAAAGGACAGAAGGACTGGCCGCTTGAAATAAGCGAAAATCATCCAAAACATATCAGAGAAGTTGATATCAAGTGACTGTTAAATGCCGTTTGTGGAAAAGAAGTGGTAGCAAAGTGTCAGAGAAAATGCCCAAGTGCGAAAAAGTGGGAAAAAACAAAAGAGTGCGTGAATGAAAATTTGTGTATTTGTGCAAAAAGAAGGAGAGTTATGAAAAAGACGCTGAGATTGTTCCTAAATATCAACCTAGTCTTAATCGAAATGAAAATTACCGTAAATGATAAAGAATCGCAATAAGATGCAAATCAAAACCAACTATATTTACTGATGTGTGCTTCTGTGTATGAGTGAGAAAATGAATTTGGTGGCAGAAAAAAAGTTTGATTCCGGATTTGGCAGAGTCGGTAGGACTTTTGATTTATCTCATTTAATTGATTTTCCGTTGAAATAATAAGTTTGACTGGATCTAAATTGTGAATTAAATCTGAGAAAAACTGTATTTATTAAACTTCTGGAAAATGGAGGTTTTCCAAAATTGACTACAATTTGAACACATTATAGAAATGCGTTTAAATGGTTTCAATTCAAGCACGGTAAAGGGTTAAATAACTAGGCGAACTACGAATATAGACACGAGTAATATCCAAAATGAAAATTCTGTGATAACCTATTAAGAGAATATTACAAAAAACACGGTGGTTCGCGATAATTTTGCGAAAACTTAAGAGCTGGAAACGGAAAAGTGTAGCAAATTTAAAATAAGAAAGTTGCTATTAGGAGAATATTCTGTAATTAATAGTTGTGTACAATTTATTTATTATATATATATACATATAGGTATGATGTAGCACATTTATGCCACCCTAGAAGGAAGCGAGCATAAATTGGATACTTAACATAACTCACCTACAGGAATTCACTCTACCACTTAGTTTTAATTCATTACTATTATTACTATCATTATGATGTACCAGTTTTCTCGTTCTTTGGAGCGCGCCCCTGCAAATTCATCTCTCTAGCTCTCTATGTACTGCATAAAAATATCTAAATAAGAAGAACTACACATATTCTTATGTTTTTTGTCCTCAATGTTGTTGTACAGGAAGCCTGCTGTAAAAGAGACGTCATTTGTCGATATACATACATATATTTACTTACTTTTTTCGTTTCTTATTTGTTTCATTAGAGTCGACGACTGTGCTGGCAAAAACGTGTATCAAAATTAATGCTATTTATGTAATGGCATCTTAAGAATATAACGAAAGCAAATCATTATCTTTAGTATCAGTGACTGCCTATGATTAATGAATGTGTATGTAATTAAATATATTAAAACTATTCATTATAAATATATAATGATATTAAATGGAAATGATGATAATTTCTTATACAAGTGTAAAGTAATGATGATTAAACTTTTAGTAGGAAAAATACCTTTTTACTAATTTAAGGGCAACTCAAACTATATTCATGTGTGCTTAAATACTATAAATAATATTGCATTATTGTAAGGTAAATATTAATTAAATGAATGAAAAATAAACCAATGAAATATCTTCATGCAGATGTTTCCAAATAAATTATAAATACATCTTTTACTATTTTCCTAATTTTCAGTTAGTCATAGTCTATTCTTTGGGAAATATCAGGTAATAAAAATTTATTTTCGAGTGCTTATGGTAAGTGTATATAAGGTATTTATATTTTTATGCATGTCAAAAATGTTTTTAGCACTAGTGCTTTAAAGAATTCAATAAATCACTTGTTTCTTTTCTTCATTATTAAAGTGTAATTGGCAGATTTTCAGCAATCCATTAAATTTATACAATAATGAGTTTTGATGTGAATGGCTTACGATGGAATTAAAATTAACTAAACATTTTATAGTGATAGTGCGAATGGCTAACATTTGAAAAAAAACACATGGAGATTTTTACAATAATCTGTTCAAAAATTCATAAAGACTTGCATAAAACACGGTAGATAATTATTATTAAACAAGCCTTCTATTATATACTAAAATGCTTCGCAACAACTCATTTTATCAAACTAGTAGTACGTTATAAATTCTTTTTTGCACTCCCGTTTAAAAAATACGCTTTTCCATATCCATTTGAGTTTCGTAATATTTCACTTTATGGCAATCAGTGAAAATTTTGAATTTTTATTTCACTAGTGAAAAAAATGTCATAAACTATCAAACAAATTTGTCTCAAAGTCAAAATTTGGTCGCTATTGTTGCCCTTAAACAACACAATGACTATGTCGCAAATTAATTAAAGTTTCCTGTTTTAAAATTTTAACAGTTACCGCTTCAACAGCCATCTGGATATAATTTGGCTATTTTTGTTCAATTTTTTTCACATTTCGTAGATATCAGAGATAAATCTGCTTAACTTTAAAGTAAGTAAATTATAGTAACAGTCTTATATTGCTTTAAATGGAAATTTATTTTCCATAAATTAAAGTAAACAAATGTTCCATGCAACAGTAAAATAGGCATTTGCCTTATGACCAAGTAGTTAAGAGGAATTCCAACCGTTAACGGTAACTTTACAAGTTAAGATTTCATTTGAAACATTTGTGAAACATGTAAATTTTTCCTTGTAAATAATGAAATTTAAGTGCTCTTGAGTGGAGTGCAAAAACAGTTATGTCCTGCTCGGGTGTAAAGTCCTGATTTTTAACTCGGAAACGATGAAACACTCGCCTTCGGCTCGAATGTTTCGCACTCGTTTAAGTCGTTAAAAAACAGTTGACTTTACACACTTGTAGCACGAATAACTATTATCATTTCTCGTGATTTAATTTATATTCAAAACATCTTTGTAAGAAGTATAATTTCATCGATTGTTATTCCAAATGAAATAACAAAGAAATTGATAAATATTTCAAGAATGTTATGTAGAGCAAAATACATTTCGTCACAATTTTATTATGTATATAATGAATGGTTTCAGCGTTCCAACGGCGAAGAGTTTTCGTACTAAATCTACAAAAGCGCCAATTTATCAGCCGTGAAATGACAATCATGAGGAAGACTCGCGAACCACTTATAATATCATACGGTCGAGAAAAAATTGAAATAGTCATTCGATGGTTTTTATGATTTTTTAATTAATCTGTTATTTATAGAAGCGAATCCATTGTTTTGATGTGGTTCAACACAACACAAAAATAATGAGTTTCTAAACAGATAAATAACTGTCAGATTTTCATTGTGATACACGGGGACCGACGGCTTTTTTCTGCTGCTGCCTCCTCTCCTAACTGAAATAGACGTTTGGAAGAGGATTATCCACATCAATTGGCACTTTTTAACCCTAAGCGGGTTAATTGAGAATTTTATTATGAATATATTAATTGATTATGAAATAATTATTCAATTTGTTTAATAGTTAGTTTAAACTAAACGAATCTTCTTTTTATGTTTCAACTACATATTTCACAAAAAAATTTAAATTTAGCTTCATCATGATATAGTTATTTATACAACTAGATTGTTAAGATGAAAGAATATTTAACAATTGAGTACTTTATAAAAGGTCAGTGTATTTATTAATGATTATCGTCCGTGTTTTATACAAGACTTTATCCATTTTAGAAAATAATAAAACATCTTTGTCTTTTTAAACCGTTTTTTAAAAAATATATTTCTTATCCTATTTTGATTCTTGTTTCATTTCAACAGAGCTTAATTTATTCTGAACTTCGATTGCGATGTGAGTTTCATAATGCGTTTCCTCGTTAAAAAATGGCTCATTTTACATCCTTGTAGCACAACAAAAATTGAATTGAATTGAAAATTAATTGAGAGATACGATACCTGTTTTATACAATATTGAAAAAAATAAAAATAAACAACGAAACTGACTTCTATATAAATTGGATCAATTTGTTGAAGAAAAAAATCATTAAATTTTACAAAATTGAAGTGCATTAAGGTAATTTATTTGTTTATATTTTTAGATGGTTATAGTTACAGGATTTAAAAAAAAAATTATAAAAAGCATCGTAATATTTTCTTCGATTAACCTAAATGGGAAAACAATAGATTACTTGAAAATGTTTGGAAGAGTAAAGTGTAAAATGTGTAGGAGACGAATTAGCAGCAATCTTAAAAATAACCTGTCCACCCCGATAAATAATTGGGAGGAATTTCATTTTACACATCGAGACACATCTGGCGTTTGATGGTTTGAACTTGATTTTCGCGAAACAACCACGTGTGCATGGGGTTTAACTGTGTGTGTGTGTATGTGTCCTTGTCGCGAATTAATCGTAAACGAGCAGTATCATAAAACCTCCCCATCACTGTAATTAAATTGCATACAATGTTCGCATAAAATAATTCAATTATACAGCACACCCAACTTATAAATGTATAATAAAAATTGCCATAATATTTTGCAGCAATTCATATAAATTTCCGTCTACTGTACGAGAACGACCAATAAACTGAATTTTACAATGCTGGATTTTTTCACTCTGAGCTCGTAGTTTTTTTTCCGTTGGTTTGGTTTGTTTGTTGCAAAATGAAAAATCTAGCCAAAGAAATAAATAACAATTTACAAGAGCGACGGAAAACTATATACAAAATGGATGGATATTTATGGGCTGGCGCAGGGTTCGTCGGGTTTAATATTTGTGGCATCATGACTGGACTACAAGCAAAAGTTTTCCTTGTCGTCTCGACCCAGAAACGAACGCCACGCCGCCCCAACACCGAATACAGGACAGAAAATGATGAGGAACGAGGAAAAATCACCATGTTAAGACTCTTTTCATTGTTCCTCTTTGTTTTTTTTGCACATTCATACTCGTTTAGAAACTGGCCATTCTTGCAGTTCGCAACTGTGATCGCTTATATAAGATAAGATAATATTTCTTAATTTAACTCTCATAATTGATCTGCTTGGGCAAAACTGGACAATTTAATTCAATTACGATTATCTGATTTTGTCTTCCTCTATCCCAATTTCGCTTTCCTTTTTTATTTCACGTAAAGAAGTTGCATTTCTATGACTTAATAATCAAAATTTTATTTAAAATAGTACCTCAAATTGATATTTACCATAAACTTCGTTTAGTTATTTCAATAAAAATATTAATTTGCACAACTAGGAGTAACGAGGTGTTTTGCCAATGTGAACAGTTTTTTACTTAACACTGTAATGCCCGGATTTTTTATTGATTTGAGAAAATTACTGTAGATAAAGATAATAAGTGTTAATATTTTAGTGAAGGTGTCTGGTTGGTGATATTAGATGGCCGTAAGACCTGTTAATGCCTAAAGGCTCGCTAACTTTAAGAAGCTCTAAAATTTACAAATATTACTTGTTTATAATTTAGATTTATGAAATAATTTTTTTAACTTTAAATTTTATTGAAAAAATGAATTTTTAAAAAATAATAAATTTTCGCTTTTTTTCCCCGATTTCACCATTGGAATGGCTATAAATAATATAATATAATTCGAAGATATTTGAAAAAATTAAAGTGTGTATGACAAAGAGATAGTTACTATAGCATATTTCAATAAAAATGTTTTAAAAATGCTTTAGTCTAATATATGTTATCACTCAAAGTTAGAGTGGCTAAAGGCCCGCGTGGACATTTAAGGGTTAAGTATAATGAAGGCGATAATGAACCTAAAACAACATATAAGTTGTGTTCTAAGATTTATGCAATTCCTGACTAATTTGTTAAATATAAATTAATATTTTGTTTTTTAATTAAGGTTTTTTTCTTCAAATGTTAAATATTTTATTTAAAACGACATAGTGCATTTATTACAAATACAAGATTCAATAAAAGTTTTTCTCAAAATCTTAAATTTGTTTAAATGTAAACTACTGATTCTAGCAGCTCCAACGGTGTGCTTCATATTTAAATAAGACAAATTTTGTTCGGATTTCTTCGGGTTTTTTCGGATTTGTTCAGAATATTGGAAATCTGTTCTGACTTACATAAGAATTAATAAGTAGTTTATGACACTGTTTTAACTTTTGACAGACGTTGTCGCACTAGGGCGGGATTTGATATTGACAGCTGATTTTACATCTTTGTAGTAAAAGTAAGTATTTCATTTTTACAATTTAAAATTAGTTATTAAAAAGAACGATTCTTTATACCCTTTGTTTGAAAATAAATGAAAAATAAAATCTAATATTTTTACAGTTAGTTGCATACTTGTTATTTAATGTTACTATTTGAGAGCCACATCATTCATCTATAGCTACATTGTAGACAAGAAGTGGCTTTGACAGACAAAGTTCTTCAAATTGGCATGCATAGAATTGATTTACTGCCAATTATTTTGCCGTGTTTCTACTCAGCCGTTTGCCAGTCGTTTAGAGGCAATTAGCAAATTATTCTTGTAATCTTTTTGCTTACTAGTTTCTTTTATCACATCTCAAACACACACTGATGAGTGGCTTTGAGTAAGATATCATTAGATCAGTTATAAAAATATCTCTCTACAGATGCTCTTTTGGAGGGCACCAGACCAGCTCTAGGTTCCATCAAAATTTGGATTTGGAGAACGACGATCTTGGGACGAACTTTGGTGGGGATAAAAATAGCTTGGAGTTTTCCGTATTATTATATCATTCGTCGGCCGATACAATTGTCTTGCGGGGCTTAACGACAACGACGACATTGCAGACCAGACCAGACGTCTCTACGCTCAATCTCACTCTGAATGGTTTGTCATTTCGTGCGCGAGAGAACAAACTGCCTCAAAATGTTATTAGATACTTATCATGACTCCAATGTGCTAAGGAAAATCTTTCGATGGGAACTCCGACACGTTTAATTACTTTTATGGTATGTTCTAATCTTTTACTTAAAAATCACAGAAGATCAGTTTAGGATAGTTCTTATTTAAAGTCTGATCAGTTGGATGTAATATTTTGTTTTGTCCGAATATATTTGTTAAATTATATTATATAATTATATAATATACCAAGCTTAAAGCCATGGTAACAATTCCTTTATTAAAGTCTAAACAAGGTACAAGTCTACGATCCAATTTGTCATGATGTGATTATTAGCACCATGAATAAATGATTCCTTATGCAGCCTACGTATTGACAGGTTTATGCCACTGAAGCAGAAAACAAATATTTTTGCAATTTAAAATCTTAAAAGATATTGTTTATTCATTCCAAAATTTTATTCACAATTAATTTCTTGTTTCATTCCTATAGTTCTTTTTAAATTCTTTTTTTAATTGGTCGTTTATCATTCGAACAGTAAGTGTCAGTGTTAGCATTCAGTTAGCACAGAAAATGAATTCAGTTCGAAAATGACTTCTCTATGAATTTGGATAATTTGATCAAAATCGTTGACGAAAGTCACACTTTAATAAAAGACAAAAGGGACTAGTGTTATAAAACTTCTTTGACAAAATAAATATAAGTGCTTAAATATCAATTTAAGCCTTAAAATATGTAAAATAGGAATAGTAAATTTAAACCTCCAGTTCGAAAAGCGATTCTTATTATTATCAATTCACTACTGCTTTGGGAATTTGAAAATTTTTAATATTATTCAAGTGAGATATTTTTCTTTAAATTGTTTAACTAATTACAATAATTTATTTATACAATGTTATTATTCAAACCTTTGCAGGTACTGTTGATTGATTGAAAAGCGGCGAAGCGAGTCCATCATTTTTCTTGTGGCCTGTGGGTGGACTGAAATTCTTCATTATTATTCGTTTTCAGTTTCAACAAATTAATAAATTAGCGGATAATTTACAGCTTCGACCAGATACACGCTCATATGGTCCGAGGAATGGGGAGCAGCAACAAAGCAGCAAGATGGAGAGAGAGACGATGGTCGAGGTGTGCGTTCCTCCCAATAAATTCTGCACTTTATCGGCGGGGCTTATCTGACAATTTATAAAAATNGATAATTTACAGCTTCGACCAGATACACGCTCATATGGTCCGAGGAATGGGGAGCAGCAACAAAGCAGCAAGATGGAGAGAGAGACGATGGTCGAGGTGTGCGTTCCTCCCAATAAATTCTGCACTTTATCGGCGGGTCTTATCTGACAATTTATAAAAATAATACTTTGGTTAAACATTTTCCGATTCGCCGAGTCGCGAAATACATATTTTATAATTACAAAGACTGGCTCTCGAACGAAATATGAAATATATAACTTTTCATTAGTGCTCCAATATCTTGGACACGACGGCAGCAGCTCGGCGGATGTGAGTTGGCTGCACAGCAGAGATGTCGAGAGATCGCGCGGGACGGCCCACGCAAATCACGGCCTTCTTCTCGTCATCTTCCCAGAACGCCATTTTCATACTTTGAAACGAGACGACGACGACGCCAGAAAATATGAATTATGACCCGGCTGAGACCGCCTCGTGATCACATCATCATCGCCTTTAGCCAATCCAACAGATTAAAATCACCTATTAATAAATTCATTTCATTGTCGAGTTCTCATTTGATTTAAGGCTGTATGACTCAGATCAAATGCTAAAAAGCTAAATAACCACATACACGGTTTATGCAAAGTTCTCTATTTATATAATATGCATTTTGGCTACACAAAACTGATATAAGCATACTATTATTTTTCATATCATAGACGTTTTCTTGTTAAACGTACTATATAATGTTTTTCCTTGTGTGATATGAACTTCGAGACAGATTTTTATAAAATATATATGACAGTTTTCAAGAGTATCCTACTGCTTAATGTAATAACCTGTTTTTTATTTGAATTTTATTAACCCATACTCAATTTTGCGCGTTTACTGTAAACTATTAAACTCTCAGTAGTACAAATTACATAGTTATTTTAGTCTCATTCTAATTTGGAGACTAATTAAGACAGGTGTAATGTGTTAATTTGTTCAAAATGTTTAAAGTTTGTATAAACCACGGGTTATAAGAATAAAAACCATTCATAGATTTGACCTTGGTATATACAGTATTGGTAGGTTAGGCGCAGAACCCGCTCTGGCATTATATCCCTTATACGTATATATGGTAGATATATAAATAAGATAATTATAACGATGCACTATAACGTATCACATGTGGTTTAAATAATCTTGAAAAAATTACTCGGGTTATGATAAACATTTTTATTAGATCCGCCATTTAACGCCGCACACTAGGGCAGTAGTTAGCTTGATTTGACAAAATGTACAAGGTGTTTTATTCTAAAACAAAAGAATTAACTGAAAATTCCCATTTTGCCTTACTAAATACACCTATTCCTTAACTAGCTCTTTCCAAGAAAACCAATTGTTACAATGGAAAGTTCACTCAATTTATCTAAACGGGAAGCACTTGTAAATAAGACAACGTGTTGCAATTAAATCCATATAAAAATTCAATATTTTGCAAAAAAAACACAATTACCTCTTGCTGTTATTCACGATCAGAATCTGAACCTATTGTTATTACTCACTATCTCAGCCCTATAAATTGAGTCCTCGATCACAGCTAAGAATTAATAAAACTCCAAAAATGTTGAACTTCGATTTCAATGCACAAATGACTGGCAAAAAACTAAAAATGGCAAATGATCAATGATAACTAGATTGATAACCTGGTGACGTATAAAAACTGCACATAAAATGACAAACAATTACAAATTTGTAATTACAATTTTAAACATTGAACAAAAAAACTTATAATATAGAATTTCTAATAGTACCATTAATTAACTAATAATACACTGATAAACAAATTGTCATGAAAAGTCTGAACCCTATGATTTAGGTTGAGACTACCCATGTTCTTCACAGGAATTGAAAAGGAAAAGTTTTTATTTATTATATTTCTTCTGTTTTTATAACATAAGACTACTGCTTTACAGAATTCAACAATTAATAAGACACTCGCTATGGTCGTGATAAAAAACCGGAGTGTTTAATAATGCTTCAATATGGACCTAGTTTTATAATTAACTTTTGTCTTTTGGAATGCTACATTCAAGAACTTCATTAGTTAATATGAACATTCATTACATTAAAAAAAACTTAATATTTTAATTTAAATACTTATAAATGTAACACCAAATTATAATCAAAAGTCGTATTATGTATTTTCTTCAACGACTTCAAAATATCGAATTAAATTCTCTGTCAGTGATAACCTCTAATCTTGAGAGTCTTCTCAATTAGTCACACTAAGACGGTTTCACAACTCTCTTGAGTAATGCAATAAATATGCGACATCTTAATTATGAAAGAATAACAAGAACGGTGAAATGTGACTCCCCTAGACTATGTGGACGATTTGAAGAGAAGTCGATCATTCGCTGTGAAGCACCAATGCCAGAAGCGACTCTGCTGGTACGGATCATTAGTTCAGGTCCTCGAAACGCGACGGCTAGCCTCTTTAATTAATTAATAATAACTTTATGACAAGACGGTTGAGTTGATCTAAATGAGCTTTGGCCGATATAATTTATTTTTAAAACGTCGCAGAATTTATGCGCGGTTTTTATTAATTCGATACGTTTAATTTGATTTAAAAATAAATGTGACAACTTTATTAAACCGTCGTGTCCTGATCGTCATCTCAATCATTTCCATCGAGAGCGCGAGCGATGGATGACAATAAAACCAAAAGCAAATTTCGAACCGAGAGCGTTCATTCCAAAGAAAAATTGTGGTCTAGAGAATTTAATTTTTGGCTCATTGCAGAGGAATTCACCTTGAATTTTAAATTCCCAAGAGACGCTCTCAAGATGGTGCAGAATGTCTAGTAGCTAATCAATCAAAATCAAAGGGTATTTCAATAGTAATAATATTAAGTAGTAGGAAAATTCATATTCTTGAGATTAAAGAATTATTTTACATACAATTTTATTTTTTAAATTAACAACATTTTAAAAAAAGAAATGCTTTTCAATATTTTGAAAAGAATAATATGATAATATATATAGTTTTGTTGCATAAAAATGATATTAGTGTTTTCAAATTTTACTGTCAAAGACCATTTTATAGTATTGTTCCTTTTAAGAATTCTTTTAAAGCATTATTGGTTTTTCTGTATCAATAAAGTGTCAACTCAGTGAACATTTTATATAAAATTGATCAAAATAATATAGAAGTGAGTTTCATTATAAATAATGACTGAATCATAACTGATGAAATGGTTTTTAAAACGCATATATCTGGCCTCTCTGTGAAACAGCTCATTTTTCCACTATTTAAATATGCAAGAAAGAGGCGAAAGATATAAAAAAAATTTTCTATCATTCGAAATGAAATAGAAACAGAAATTGGCCATGTGATAAAAAACTAAATTTTAAATTTTAATTAAATAACAATGGTGATAATTTTTGTGATCATTTACTTTAAAATCATATAATCATGTATAAAGTACGGTCAATAAACATTATAAAACATACAGGCTTTCTCTGAAACACTCGCTTAGTTCGGGAATTTAAGTTGTAAAAATAAATTTAATCATTGTTGAATTATAACAACGATAAAATAATTTCGTAAAAAAAATAGTTGTTAAATAAAAATTGGTACTAAATTTCTTAAAAATAATAGTTTTGGCGACGAATTTTCTGGCAATGAAATTCCTTGGTTGTAAAATGATTTCTTATGGGGAAGAAAACACGAATTTATAATGCTGCAGATGATGTTGTCGGAGTATGCGCTCGAAGTCTCTCCACAAACCGCGTTCGGTCGGCGCCCACCTCCCACCATCAGCCAACCAGTTTGTCAGAGAGTTATGACAATCCAGCGTTTTTACTTTTGAATTATGAAAAATATTTCAAGAATTCTCGTCGAGGCGGGGCGCTTCGCTAATTTTCAAGCCAAAAGGCGGAGCATGGTGCTGCTTAACGGATTTTAATTGCCTTTTTATATATATTAGACGCGCTATGATTATATTAGCATTAGTGGTCAATTCGTTAAAACTCAATGGCCAATTATTGGAATTTGCTGGAATAAAATGAAGAACGAATGAAAACGTTTTAATTTGAATTTATTATCTGTTATTTTGAGTCCTGATATACAATTCAATTTTCTAGTTTAGCAATTGGTTTTTATAGTAACAGATTTATTTTTTATTCTCTTTGTATTAGGTTGTCCCATATGAAGATTTACACCTGGAGCCGAAATTTCCAAACACTATAACTTTTGTGTTTTCCAATATTTTTAATTGAAACAAACTGCATTTTACACTATATATTTCTGTTTATAAGCAGTAAGTTGTATGATAAGGTATCTATAGCATTCTGTCCTCCAGAAGCTTCAGAACTCTATAATAGATAAAATCACACCCTTCCGATACAAAGAAACTGGGACCTACAATTAAATGCAAAACATATTGAAATGTATAGGCGTTAAGTTAATCCATTTTCAGAGTTATTAAAGTTTTAGGGGTTTAGAATTTTTAAGGCATACAGCAAAACTCCTTGATTATGATAATTTATTTCTGTCTTACTGTTTATTAATTCATAAATGGGTTTGATACTGTTTTGTAATAAAATGTCATTAGTAGTCTGGATGAAAGTAGAGACAGTTGTACTGTAGCCTCGTATGTTTACCCTAAAGTAAGAAGTGTCTTGTTTGGAGTGATTCTGCATTAAAATTTTGTTTTAAAGATAACTTTATTGCAAACTACTTTGAAATTTACCTAAAATAATCAGAAAAGGCCTATTTATAATAAAAATTTGCCGGATAAAATTACTTATTATACAAAAAAAATTTGGATTGAATGTTTTTCTTCAAATGTATGTCTTTTTTTAATAGCTTAATTTGCAAAAGTAAGAATATTTTCATTCCTTTTAGATATGAAGTTAAATTTGTTAACTTCATTTTCAATATGAAGTCAATAATTTTGAAATGAATATTTCAAATAGTTTTGAATTAATCGTTACTAGAAGTATACGAGGCGATTTTTGTCATAGTCAAGTTTTGAAGGTCATATATCCTAATTACAGTTTTCCAAAGTATTTTTTGAACTTATTTTTATTGTTTAAATTACAGACTTAAAGAAAATTCTAATTATTTAAAACCGATACCCTGATTAGTAACAGTATACTAAGAAGGTGGAAAATTTAAAATTTTTACCCCTATTTGAAATTGGGGGGACAATATTTCTAACCCCTTTTTAAATTTGTGCAGCCAATGACAAAAATAACAACAACAATAATAATTCTAAGGGAAGCAGACGCCAAAAAGGGAGATATGAAAAAATGCTGAAATTGGAGCTGATGTATTATACATTTCCACTTGAAATAGGAGTAAAGTGGAGCGAGGAGCTGCAGGGAAGAAGACGGAAGCGATGGTGCGGTGGTGGCGTTTTCCATTTCCAGGCGAAATATAAAAACCCAATTTATACATCAAAAATGGAAAACGTTTGTGGGTATAAAACTCGAAGAAATGCTGGAGCTGTGTTTTATAGCCTGGTCGTCGTCGCAATGGAAAACAACAACATCAAGAGCAATGTTGAATTTAACGGCGAAAAAATGTGGAAACATTTTTTTATTTCATTAGATTTTATTTATATTTCCTTTGG
Organism: Clogmia albipunctata; assembly: GCA_001014945.1. Classification (NCBI taxonomy): domain Eukaryota; kingdom Metazoa; phylum Arthropoda; class Insecta; order Diptera; family Psychodidae; genus Clogmia; species Clogmia albipunctata. The sequence continues at coordinate 53,520 of JXOV01021760.1, forward strand.
CCGGAGAGAGGCAGAGGAGCAGAGTCCCTTTACTTTCTCTCCTTTCCACATAGGACAAACATACATCGAGCAGTCTCTAGAGAGCTATAAGATTCGTATTATTTATTTCGACCTCGCTTTTTTACACTCGACTGTGTGTTTTTGTGACGGTTGTTTGTTTATTTTTTAAGGACATGCACTTCCGAAATATGACCAAAAAAACAGGAGAAAAGTAACCGATATTATCTACACTTGGGATCGGGTTCCTCTTTGTTACAATTGATTTACTCAGGCGACAGAGATCGACTCGGTGCGATAAAGCAGATGCAATTTTGGATTGATTTATGGGCAGAAAGGGATTCTTTCAAGGATTTAAGAAAATTTCAATGATGTTTATTTTCCAATTTGTCTTTCAAGTCCTTTAAAATAGTATTGAATTTGGGTTAAATAGCTGCAAATTCTGTCCTAAAATAATTTTCTAGATTATTTTTGATATTTTAGTTGAATTGTTGATATAATTAACAGAAGTTTAAAATAAAATATTATAATCTTAAATTATAAAATAGCAGTATAGTTCTTAATTTAAAAAATCAATTTATAATGTATTTCTATATATTTTATTAATATTTTCCTCCAGAAAAGTGCGTTTTTATAGGTTTCATTTTGATACAAAAAATACCGAGTATTTTGCAAAAGAAATCAGCGGATGATCTATCTAATTCTCAGGGTTACATTAATTTACAGGACCTTTTTTTCATGTATTCTTTCATAATAAATTCGTTTACTTGGGGCTGTATATGCTAGATAATTTTTCGAGAATGAATAATGTCAAAAGATATTAAACCTAAAGCGTTTGTAGGCGATCACAATGGTCTGAAATGTTTTAATTTTGGTTAATTTGGCTTGAAATTTTGTAATATTTTTATACACAAATTTAACGATATAATTTAACGATTATTGTTGTTTGTAATCTCAAATCTGTTTCTATACAATTAAAATAACAAGTATTTGTTTTCAAATTATCAACAGATCTTAATATTCCATTAGATTTATTTGTAATTTTTATTGACAATGTTACTTGTTTTATAACAACATTTTATGCCTAAAAAATTCATAAATAAATAAACCGTAAAGTAAATTCTTCACTGCTTGGTTGGATGAATAGAAGATACGCTCCCGTTTGGCGCAATGTCTTTTGTTGGATATCATCATCGTTCGTCTTGACTTAATTACACAAAGTAGTGGCAGAGGGCTATAATAACCATATTTTAAATCGGCCATTTATCGTTGAAAGAGATTCAATAAATGAATTGGCGAAAGACGTATGCAAATATCTGTACATTTGATGTTTGGCGCGAGAACAAGAACGCGATTTGCTATCAGGTAGAAAAATCGCGGACCAATAAATTGCGAGAGACGGCCACATATCGGCTTCAGTAGTAAATATGCACGTCTTTTTTTATGGAATTAAGTGAAATAGTAATATTAATGGCATTCTGATTATGATGACGATGATAGAGGAGGCTGCTGTTATAGTGGCAATAATTGCTAGCGTTCAATATCCCCACTTGTTCTCGTTCATCACGAGCTATTTAAATAATGACTTTTTGCCAATAATTTATAAGATAATAAATTTATTTGCCATTTTCGTTTTAGTACTAACATTTATATTTTTATTCTGTTAAACAAAGAAGTTTTCAATTAGAACTATATTTAATTTCTTTTTGTATATCTTTATTATTAATTAACCTTTGAATTTATACAAAACGACGACATTCTTAATTCTTTAATTTGTTTGTATTGTCAAATTTACGAATTGAAGACGTTTAGATTTTCATTAATTGTAGCAATTTCCTGGTCGTAAATAATTGGATAACGAACCCATGCCAAACCAGAAGACACCGCTCCTTTGGGACATCCGTCAGCCAGCAATGAAAACAAAGAGTTTCATTAAACGATATTCATTTCATTTGACAAGATCATGGCTATTGGCTAATTTAATTGGCGCAGTCGGCGTTTATTTGAAGCGTGTAATAAACAGTGGCTTGACGTGACGTGGAAAAGAAGAAGAATGATTGTGGTTTTAATTTTGATCCGGACTTGCCACCCATTAATTTCCATACCAAATCACAATACATTATGTGAATATTTTCCTCGACTGTAACAGCAGCAGCAGTGGCGATATGATTTGGAATGGGAGCCAAGAAATTGCGGCAGAGCGACTGTCTTCTTGTCTAAATAATGACGCTTATAAAAATACGCATATCTATATCTATGTTTCTACTAATTTGTCCGGTTGTAATTCAAACAATTAACTAATAAACGACATTCCTGTAGAAGTGTTTACACTATGAAAAACCTCAACAATTAACTGATGAGTGGCCGACGAATGGATCCAATAATTTTGTGATATTTGTTCCGAGAAAATAAAACAATGTGGATCACAAGACGAATAACATTCATATTTTTCGATGGTTATTATTATTATTGTTCGGTGTTTGGGAAATAACAAAAGATTTTGCAGTATTCTATTCTGAAAAGACGACAACAATATTTATGAGCCATAATTCTGATTTAAATAGATGTACAGGGATATTACGGATGGTTTCTTAAAGATTGTATAAATTCTAACTGGCAAAATATACACGATGTTTGGATGGGTAATTGCTTAATTACTGCATATTCTAAATAATTAATGTCTATTACAAAATCTTTTATTTATTCAAATTAAATTTTTATTGGCGGTTTCATACATTGTATTTTTTATAATAAACATTTCCTTTGTTCCTTTGTCAAAACTGTAAAATCAGAAACTATTGATATTTCATAGGAAAGTATTTGAATATTGTTCATATAATGTTTATGCTACAAAAAATAATAAAATAAACTTTTGTCTAATAATGAAAATGTTTTTTTTTGCTTTTCAAACAATTAATATTATCTTGCGTAAAATTCTATGGTAGTATAAAATAATGTTCAATTAAAAAAAATTACCTAAATAAAAAAATGGGTCATCGAAATAAAAAACCGGAACCTTTGCACGTATTTAATAATACATTTATTTGAATAATTTTACAAAAAATCGACAAAGGAAATAGCTATTCTACAATACGTATTAAAAATTGAATGAATTGAATTGAACACACTTAGTTTTTTTAAAATGAAACATTGTTCAATTGTTAACCATGAAAAACTAAAAAAACATTTGAACTTTTAAGGAAATAGTTTATAATAAAACTAAAAACAAAAGAGAAGAAACTTTTTTCTAGATATATTTTCTATTTAACGAAATAAATTATTCTAAATCAAAGTTTTACACTAGATCTTGCGTCTTATAATTGAACCAGAAATATCAGATAAGGTGGATTTATGAGTGTTCCTGGTCTAATAATGACGGCACTGAATTGTAAATTAATCGCGGTTCGTTTGACTGTTTTGCGCGCGCGGTAATTTCTGCAAGAGCCCATTAATTAGGGTCTCGGCTGTTAATTGCCCGAGGAGCCATTAATTGCTATATCGGCAATTAGATGCACGTGGTTGACTGCCACTTCATCTTGGCGGATCCAATTTTTGAGCGGTTTATGAGCGCCCAATGACAGCATTTGATGTCTCTATTTTTGCACGGCACGGATTGAAGAAATGTCTTTGCGCGAGAGATGAAAACGAACGCGTTCACAGATTGCGGTTATTTCTGACAAATGTATGGCGTGCGAAATAGTCAATAACTTAATCGCTTTTAAACAGGCTTGAGAAATTTGAATAATAATAATTGGAAAAAAAGATCGCAACTGTTTCTCGTCCGTCTCTATTTTTTTGTGATTTTATTTTGCTTCATCTGTCGCATCCATAAATTTCAAATATAATTTCACCAATTTACGGACGCTTTTACAAAACACATCACTTCACATCAGGCTAGAGAGGATGGGTCTTTAAAGCGCCGAGCTGTCCACCTCTTTTCTATAATCATATTTCAATAACTTTATCACACATTCTGCTCCATTCAAAAGTGTCCTCCTATAATTGATCGTTTCTATTAAGCCGAGCATATTAGTCTCCTCACACACTCGGAGCATTTCGGTAACAGGTTGCCAGGAAAAAGCTGAAAAGTGAAAAATGATTAAAATATATAAATTGTGTTTTAACTACGTGTCAGAGATAAATTAGCTGTGGGCTCAATTTATGGCAAAAAGGTCATCCGAACAATCAAAATACGCGACCGCTGCCTGTGGTGGAATTTATATAAAATCAACACCGAATCCCCCGGTACATAATCCAATAGTATATAACACGGGAAAGCCTATTTGCCACTCTCTCTCTCAAATGACAGGCCTTACTTTTTCATACCCGAACAATATAAGAATGCAAAAAATTGTTGATAAATTAGACAGTGGTAGCTTTTTGACAGCTTTTTGGCAAATAATGTTAACACGGAAATTTCGAGTAATTATTTGGCGCTTGATTAATAATATTTCATTAAACAAGAGTTAAAGTTTTCTTAAAATATTTTAATATTTTTTTTATATAAATCTTATTTTTAAACTTGATTCAGTGCTTATCATTATAAAAAAAAGTCGATGAATCAAGAAATACTTTATGGAATTGGAGAGTATTGACGAAATAGTGCCTTAATCATATTAGAGTGCATATCGTTAGAGATATGAATCCTAAAAGCGGTAAAGATTCTCATTCCAAAATTATTACGTATTGATCCTAATAAATTTACGTCTGTATTAAGTGCAAGGTCCATGTTCAATGGGGCGATTGAAAATTTAAATCAATTTGATCGTTCACTTCAAAGGAGTAAATGAATATAAATAAATAAAGAGCCAAGTGTGTTGTTGCTTGCCCCACCAGGTAAAAATGTGCGCGGGCTCTGGGGGCAGGGCAGGGCAGTTTAGGCAGAGGAGCGCGGGACAAGTATTCCAACGATCGGCGCGCGATGTAAACGTATTTTAAAATGCGATCAATCTACATGGTTTATTGCCTTCATTAACAAAATATTTTCAGAAAGCCAAGCGATGATGATGCCGATGGAGAAAAATAAGAGAAAATAATTAAAATAATTTTACCGACACGTCTTTCCTCATTAAATGTTCTCCTCTTCTCTCTCTTTATAGTGTTTGTGTATTCGGGATGAATCCCATAAATTTTCACTACGACCATAGAACTGGACTCGAGTCTCGACACTACCACCTTTGCCGCTTAGAGTTGCCATCAGTGTCATACTCTTTAATTAAATCTACCAAAAGAAGTTATTTTTGATTTGATTTAAATGTAAAACTGTAATCATAAATATTTCATAATAGATATTTATTCCATAAGGTAGGTCTGTATAATGAAAGATTCTTAAACATTAGGGTTCATTTAAATAACGAACGTAGCGAGTGTTTTAATAATGGCCTTTGTTTATATATAATAATTTTTATCGACCGTGCTTTATACAAAGCTTAATATATTATAAACAAATTAACACGAATATTGAAATGCTTAATTGGGCTTGTTAAAGTTAACGTTACACAAATCAGTTATTGTTAACTGAATAAGAAGAAACGATCAAGCAAAGAATAACATTATAAATGAAGTGTATTTCTCCTTGCGTATAGTAACTTTTTCATTCAATTTTGAATTATTTAGAAAAGAACATTTTATGGTTAAAATATTCATTTTTTTATGCACAAAGTATTTGAAAGCATTATTTTAACTGTGAAATTTAAAAGTTCAGAACTTTAAATATAAAAAATTGTTACAGTTTCTAAATGCAATATGGTAATCCTAAGTTACCTCCTAATAACTTGAATCTCGAATTTGCACAAACACAGTGTAGAAAATTTCGTACAGATATTCAAATTAAATAAGAGAGGAGCCACGGCATACCATTAAATCGATAGCAATTAACACTCGAGGTCGATACTTAAATTTATGAAATTTATATCGTTATTTGTGTGAAAGGAGCAATGCCAGTTCCGTACCGGGACAAAATCGCGAAAATTATCGCATTATAACATCATCACTCTGTTTTGCTCCCTTTTCGTGATATCTCTTCTAGCGAGGTTTTGATACTGGGTAATTTTTCAACAGTAATTGGAAATAATAAATTTACATTGAATTATTCTCTAATTACTGCTCTTAACAGGCCGTGTATCCAGGATGATCTACGACAAGACCATTTTTTGCAAGTCTGACTGGTCAGGAAAAACTAAAATACTTTTTGTGATGAAAAAAAAATCAGTATTTAATAGATAAAAATAAAATCCAGTCTAAGAAAATAAGAAATTCATTTACAAATTGCAATAGTCTTTGTGTTTTTAAAACTCTTGGTAATTCATAATTATTAATACACCTAGGTCGGTGAGATGAGGTATTATAAAACAGACATAATCAGTGCCTATATAGGCCTCTCTACTGGTCTTCTCCAAGCATTTCTGAAACATCTCCTCAGATCATCGTTTCATCATTCCGCTGATAGTCCTCGAAGCATGGAATGAGCTCTAGATATCAATCTCTTTACTAACAGAAGTTGAATTGTAGGAACATTTCTAAGGTACTGTGAAATATTGACGTGAGGATCCAAAACTAGCTTACCAAAGACTGCCTAGGAAAGTCTTATACTTATTATTAAACAGAGAGTTTTTAAAATAACGAGCGTAGCTAGTTTATTATTGAAGCCCCATATATTTAATAATGCGTATCGACTTTGTTTTATTCAAAACTTTCTGTAATTTAAATAAATAAATATGAAAATCCTTAAACTTTTTTAAAAAAGAAAGTCAACAAAACATTACTACTGTTATATCATTTTTATGTAACAAAAATTAATAAGGTAATTGTTATTTTTTAAGATACTTTTTTTTTTATTAATTTGATGAAAAATGAAAAAAGTCTCGTGTAGAACAGGGACGATTATCATTGTTTATCCTTCTTTTTAAAATCCCTAGGGTCTAGTAATAATCTTATCAAACTACATAGTTGTATAAAAAGCCGCTACTTAAAAGAATAATAAAACCTAATAATGTGAATCTATTTGACTTTATTCAAATTTATTTAACTGTATGCTGTTTTGACTAATCGTAGAACAAGCAATTTTTGTTGATGTAAATTTCTGAAATTTATCCCATACAAGTTATTTCAATTTAATTTGTCAAAATATTAATATGATTTTGTCACGCGTAGTTAATTCCCCAACAGAAGAAAACAACTAGTATCTGTTTAATAACTCTTTCAGCTTAAACAAACATTCAGTTCAGTCCAATGTGAGTCTCCCCTCTGAGTCGAGCTACCCATCATTCGCTATGGACGTTGAGGTGTGAAATATCCCATTAGGCGTTAAAAGGTTTATTAATATTAATACGCTCGTTGTGGTTGTTGCTGGACTGGGAACGGGTGTTGCTGCCGATGAAGATATTAATAATATCATAACTCAACAGCCTAATGATTAATTGAATTCGTCACGCAAATCAAATATTGTTGCTGCCTCGGAGGAGTCATTTTAAAAGGCCAAACCTTTTAGTTTTTCTCGACAAGTTAACTGAATTTGTGTATAAAATGTGCTTTAAAAGTACAGGAATTGATCAAATGAATAAAATGTATATGGATTTTAATATTAAATACAAAACGATTAATTACAATTTAATTTTGCAATTTCATGTCGAAAAGTCTAAATTTTAATTTGATTTGAGTTTTATAAAGAAATTTGGATGTTTTAAAAATTTATATTTTTTTCGAACTTTTTAATTGATTTTATTAACAAATTTATTATTTTTTAACACCCTTTAAATAATTTTTGTTCAAACTTTATTAAATATGTACACTTGGATCATTCGCCAGTGGTGAATATAACAAGGGGTTTTAAAGAAAAGACAGTTTCACATAACAATTACTATATACACATGGTTAATTAATGCTGAAGAGTTTATGGGATGCCCCTCCTCTTAAGACATTTGACATCTCCTGTGCCAACTGGCCAACCTGCCCTGTGCTCGCAAGACGCTCTCAGCCAGTTGGCGAAAACGCGTCATTCCGGTGTCACGCATGATGATATGGTTTCGGATGTACCCTCAACTCTTGTGAAGAGGCTGTTACAGCAGCCCTTCTCCCCCAAAGTTCAAAACCGTATGTTAATATAGGTGTCAGTACGGTCATGATTATCATTAATTTCAGATCACTGCTCAAACTAGTATTTATTCGGACTTGGCGTGGCTTAACTCCAGCTGCCAAATCGAAGCTAAGTCGTCAGCAAGCAAATGTGCAGATAACAGTCTTGGGTGTGGTGGGTATATCAGACGTGTATAGTAAGTATAATGCAGGTCCCAACACACTACCCAGTTGTACTCCAGCTCTTATGGACCTCACGGATGATAATGTACCATCACAGGAGACTCGGAAGTTTCTACCGTCGAGATAATAAAAATTGTATAACAATAAACTTTTGTTTTCAGGATAGGTTTACTTTTATATTGAAGCTAACTTCAGATGATATAATTTTGAAATGATATGGATATTATTGATCAATTTTATAGTTTTAGTTAAATGAACGATCTCATTAAGTTAAATCTTTTCTTGCACTGGAAGGTCTAGATCTTAACACATATGAGATCCGTAAAGTATCTCCACAGCGCTGGGAACTGCTGCCCTCTTCGGGGAAGTGTTCCCTAGGTTTTCCACGGATTCGCACCAGATAAATTATCAAGTAGAGTTGATTACGATATAAACGGTATTAAGTTATAGGGCTTTGCAGTGTAGCGGTTCTCCTATTTAAACAACGTTAATTGTATTCTTTTGGAATTAATTCCAAATTGGATAGGATGAATAGCGTTGACGAATGGAGAAAACAAAACTCGTTATCAATCACATTGACTTGCACCTCACTAAATAAGATGAAAACTCCAAACGGGTGTCGAAGCGACTCATAGTACTCATCAATATACCTCAGCCACTCTGCATCAACCCCTACGTTCACCTTCTCGTGGTGGAGTTTGTTACGGTGACCAACCCGATGAAAGATCAGATAATCAACCCTGGTGGTGTGGTCTGGTCAACGAGTGAGGGGGAGGCGGGATCAGACGCCTTCTGAAAGCAGCCCTTCCACTGATCTAGAGTGTTGAAGTCTGATAAACAACCAAATGCTATCGATGATCATATATGTGGTGTGGCAATCGTCCTTAGTAAAAAGATCAAGAACCAATCCCATAACGTTTAATGAGATTTAGGCTAAACACCAAGTATAGAAAAACCACGTTGGTCCAGTGCATCCACAGAACCCAGTACCTTGGAAGAAAAAAAGACATTTTATGCCCAACTTGACGCAACGCTATTTAAAATCCCGAAAAGAATCTGGTTATGCTGATGGGCGACCTCGATGCTAAAGTGTGAACGAACAACATAGATATTGAATCTATAATGGGCCCCATGGATTGAGAGTGCGTGGATTGAAAACGGCGAACTCCTGATTGATATCTGTGGAAAGCACGGATTGAAAATAGGAGGTACAATGTTCAACTACAAGAAGTGCCACAAGGTAACATGGGTGAGCCGCGTGAACGGAACTAAAAACCAAATAGAACACATATGCATTTCAAGCCGCTGAACTGTGAGGATACAAAACAAAAATTCCTTTCTACTCTACGGGAATGCCCCATCTTGCCTCAGGCTGGAAGGTCAATTGAAGACAAGTGGGCTAACTTAAAAAATCGAATTAAACAGGTTAGTGAAGATACCCTTGGATTCGTAAATCCGGAGAGAAAGGAATGGAGAAGTGCGAAGGAAGCCATGAACGCATCGAACACTAGGTCTCCTGAATACGTCAGTTTTATGGAGCAGTATAGTTAATTTAAAAAGGATGTTAGAAATATAAATACCAATCCATCAAAGGAAGAGATACTGACGGCTATTAAAGAGCTCAAAAATGGAAAG
>JXOV01021760.1:63598-76822 GCA_001014945.1 Clogmia albipunctata
CTGAGGTTCTGAAAGCTGAACCATGGCGAAAATCTTACACCCCTTATTCCGCGACATCTGGTGGACAGCTGGACAATGGTGAATCTTTCCCAAAAGAGTGGCTTGAGGGAGTGATAGTCAAAATACCCAAAAAGGACAAATTATCGGAGTGCAACAATTGGAGAGGAATTAATCTGCTGTGCGTACTAAGTAAGATATTCAATCGTGTTATCCTTAGTAGGATATTATTGGCAAACTACGTCGTTCCGGTGAAGACCATACAACTAATTAAAACCCAGTACGATCTGTTTACTTGCAGAGTTTCACACGCGGGTATGTTGTAGGACCCAATAGAGACTATATGCGAAGTTGAGCAGGGATGTTAACTATCACCTTTGCTCTTCCTGGTTGTGATTGATCATGTGATGATTACAGTTACCCAGGGTAAGCCGAGAGGCATACAATGGGGCCTTACTGGTTGTCTCGAGGACTAGTACTACGCGAACAACCAAGCACTGCTATTTCACACCATGGAGGAAATGCATGGGAAATTATTGGATTGGACAGTGAACCTTAAAATAAACATCAGCAAGACTAAGGAGATTCTCTTTAATAACTCAAACACGGATGGCCTAGTAGTGGGTGACACTCCCATAGAACGCGTATCACAATTTACGTATCTCGGTTGCGTCATAGCGGCGGATGGGGGATCCACACGAGACATCAATGCTCGTATTCAGAAAGCACGCGGAGCCTTCGCACGTCTAAGAAAAATATGGGTTTCAAAGGAAATCAAAAGATCGACCAAGCTCAGTATATTCAACGCTTGTGTCAAATCTGTACTACTCTATGGTTGTGAATCTTGACTAGTTACTGAGGACTTGAAAAATGAACTGCAAACATTCGTAAATAAGTGCTTACGTTTTATCCTTCAGATTTTCTGGCCAAGAGTCATTTCTAACGAGGATTTGTGGCAAATAACAGAGTAGCCGCACATCAATGAAACCATTAGAAGGCGCAAATATGGGTGTATGAGACACAGTTTGAGGCGACATCGCGGAGCCAAGTCATATGGTACTAATTTGGAACCCGCAGGGATCAAGGACGCGTGGGAGACCGAAGATGACTTGGAGAAGATCCGTACAAAAGAAAACAGAAATGGTGTTGACCCAGCAACTGAGGAGTTGGCCAAGGACAGATCAAGATGGAGAACCTTCTGTAACAGCCTATGATCCACTTTGGATTGTCATTTTGAAAATGATTAAATAAGATGAGGATCAGTTATTAAGCGTGTTCCAATAGTCCAATACCAAAATATTATTTTTACCAATTTTGATCATAAATATGGTTAAATCAATACTTATCATTTTCCGTCAATTTAATATAATAAAAAATTCTATTGAAAATAATAAAAGAGTAAGGCAAAGGATTAAGAAACAAGCATTCATACCGCTTATTCCTTATTGTATTCAAACCCATGAAGTAATTTTTTTTTGCCTGAATTATTAATTAGGCGCCACGTCGCGGGTGAGACGTTTGTTTTGTTAGGGCTGGGTGTTGTCTATAACGACCCCACCAAAGAACGCCAGAAATATTATTTATGTGTTTAGGAATGTGATCGGGAGCGCTCCAGAATCTGCGTCCCGTCTTTTTTTAATTGACGCTGGAATGTGCGTTCTGTTGTCGTCTATCCTGGCCCTACTCTCTCCTCCATTTCAGATCAGATGTTGTGGTCTGGGGAGCAGAAGAGCAAACGTATGAGGAGACATTTGATCGCGGTAATCATAATAAATATTCAAGCATTTGTTTACTCGTGTTTAACGATCTTATAGTTATGATCGGTTTGTTGTATTCCAATAATTTCCTCAATAAATCATCACAATGTGGCTGGATGATAAATTGAAGAACATTTGGTGCCTTGATCTCTTATTTAATGGTTGAATTCTAGCCTACGAGAACATGAGTGAGGACTCTCTCAGTTTTTTTTATATTATTTTTACCTTTGGCTCCTCCATGGGAAACTTCTTTCCACAGACCAAATAAATTCAAAATGTGTCTCTAACATAATCAAATTGAAATTAAAATAAGTTATTCTGGACAGACGACCCGCTCTTCTCATATAAATTATTCTCATCATCAGTTGATGTTAATATGAATTTAATAATGCCGCGAATTCTGTGTCGTCTAATTATTTATTACAATTTGACAATACATGAATTTTAATCACGAGACCGTTCTATTTCGGGAATTTTAATTCAACACCATGGGAATATGTCTCAGTGCGTTTAATATGCAAACAGGCAATAATTGAAATTGTAACTTACTTGTATACAGTAACCGTTTTTAAACTAAAAATTGAATAAGGAAGTGTTAAAAATTCACTAGTAGCAATTAAATTTTGATACCAATAAAAATATTAAAATCTAAAATTTATTTCACCAAATAGGTGAGTGAATTTTATAAAATATCAATTGATTTTACACTTATGTATATAAACGGGTTTTTGTTTAAAAAAGTAATTCAAACATAACGTTTTAAAATATTAATCTAATAATTATAGATGCATCAATCATAATTATAATGGAATAACTAAAATTGAGGTTTTTTTCAAATAAACCAATACAATTTTTTTAAATTATGAAGGTTTAACTAAAAAATCAGTTATTCCTTGGTTTCGCACACACTACTTTAATTTTCGTAATGTATCATCTTTTTTGACTAGTGACAATTTTGCTACTTTTGGCACGTATGTATGATAGAAAGAAAGTCGTAATTTTCGAACAAATATGCCTCAATGCCAGTCGCACCACAAATTTTATGTTATAGTAACTTAAATAAAATAAATTTGTTTCCATTGAAAAAATAATAAAAATAGAAATTATTTTTTGAAAAATCAAACTTTTTCAAATTAAATTTTATTTTCATATAAATTTTTGCTACTGGAAGAATAACTTTCTTAATCTTTCTATTGGTTTATCTTACTATCATCCAATAACATTAATTTTAGGGATTTCGCCCGACTGTGCGCATTTTAATGGCTTACAATAAATGGCTCTAGGAGTGTTCTAAAACGGTTCCAAAATAGACACATTCCGGCGCTGGATAATATCTTTTCGGATATAATTTATATCGAAATCTCGCGATCGTGCCCAAAATTTATTACGAATTCGTGGGGAAAGCATTGAAAGTCGTCATAATTCAAAGAAATGTCTGACAATCCAGTGTCAGGCGAAAGAGGCTTTGTCGGGCTTCATTGGAAAAATGTAATTTTCGGAGCGCGCATTTACAGTTCACGATCTTTGCCTCCTATCCTCTTCCCCCAAATCAGCCAGGAATCCCTAGGATGATGGGAAATCGGAAACATTTGAGGCGTCTCAGTTACAATTGACTGTCAGCTCCCCCAAAAATATGCAATCTGCATCTAATCACAATTTCACTCTCGATGCCTCTTTATGATAAATTACAATAACAATATTTCTTCGTATTTGTTGCTCTTTCCCCCCCTCAAGAATTTTAGTGCGACAATAATTATTACATCTGGACTAATTAAGCGGCAATCGAATGGCACGCGTGTGCGACACTTTACGGAAAAGCAGCCAGCACAGTTGAGAAAATAAAAACAGGCAAATCTAAAAATAGCAAACGATATTCGACTCAACGAGGGATCACCAGAACAACTACCTTGAGTAAATCAACTTTAAATCGTTTCCATATGTCGCAATTAAAGGTTCTTCGTCAGGAATTCCAGATAATACATTAAAAAATGTTTTTATTAAAATTCTTAATTATTTGTAAAATTTAACGAACCTTCTAAATTGAATCATATTTTCGTAAATCTAAAGGTTTACTATATTATCTATGATTTAAAATGTAAGATTATATGTATTCACTGATTTTAACCATTTAAATTGCAAACGAATTTAAACTATTTATTTCAAAAAAATATTAGCTTTTTCCATTGATTTTTGGTATTGTTATATTGGTAACTATATAGCAAAATATAATAGTATTTCACGCTTAACGGTTAAATGATTATAAATGAAAATTTCCCTTTTAATTCCTGTAAGGACTATGAGGAGTCTTAACCTCAACCAACAAGTTTAGACTTCTAATGACTTTTTATTTTCAGTCCTTTACTAATCAATTCATATCACCTTAATATGATTATGAAAGTGTCCAATTTGCGGGGAAGTCAACCTTTTCACGACCACTACAAAATCCACTGATTTTTAATGATGAAACAAATGTAAAAAATCGAGCCGATGTTAGGTTTCGAAATAATCATAGCATAAATTTGTTTTAACTTCAGTACAATGAATTTCTCTTAAATAATGATTTTGAGAAAAGATTGTAGTAGATTATGAATTTTTTTATATACTATGAAAAAACTTTCAAGAATCTACTATTGCAAAAAAATGGATATATTACGAAACTCAAAACTATGAACATTTCGACTTGTTATTGAAAAAAAACACTTTATAGAAGTGTTGTAATAATAGAAATTAATAAATGTTTTCAAGAATTTCCATCTCCAATCTCACACACTAAAATATTTTTACAATAATCAAATTATTGAATGTGAAATAAGGATGATTTGTACATCAAATTGATCAATTGAAAATGAGCCTAGAGAAGCATTTACCGGGATGACCGTCACACATTTTGTCCTTTATGTTTATTGTTGCTATTTTATTTTCAACGAGGGGGTGGATTGCAGGGAAGGATAACATATGACAATGCTATCGAGTGCATTGTTTCTAGTCAAGAGGAGAGTGGTCCCAGTCCCATAAATAATAAAACTTTAATCCAATTCAACATTAAACTCGGACAATGCAAAGTGATGACGTCGAATAAATAAATAATGTCAATCGGTTAAAGTGGATAAAGAAAGGAGGAGAGCTAGAGAGAGAGAGAGAGACCGGTCATAAAATGATGGAATACCTATTTCTGACTAGGAATCCGATATTTATGGATCCGTAAAGTTGTTCATCCTTTGGCCAATCAATCAATAGCAGGGGCCGCGCGCCACCCAGAGATTTTTTACGAGCTCGACGTTTTGGCTTCTGGCCTTGGACATTTCGAAATCTGAAAATTTAATCGATTGGAAATATAAGTTTGATATGTAAATAATGCCCGGATTGATTGTTTTTCTAGGGAAACAATTAAATTGGGAGGCCCCGCAGCCAATAAAATTTGGTCGATTAACACAACCAAAGACCATTAAAATTAAAATAAGAAACCCACAAAAATTCAACTGTTTTACGACACCAAACATGAAACGATTTATGATTTGAAGGAGATCTCACCGATAACTGTTTTGTAAAATGGACATTATTATTTTAATACTTTATTTGAATAAGATTTCTCAGCTAAGATTAGTGGACCATTTATCATTTCCTTTTACAACTTTTATATGTTTCCATTAATTTGTATTATTTTTTCATCCATGTTTAAATATAAGTTTATGTTTTACCAATCTTAAAAAGTGTTAAAAAAATAAGTTTAACAAAAAAAAATAAAAATGAAGAAAAAGTTTAAAAGAATTCTGTCGAAGGAGCGAAAAGAGTAAAATCTTATTTTTATAACGAAAATGCAGAACATGCATTATTTAAATGTAAAAAATGGAAACTAGAAAATTTTATTTTTGGTAATTTTACTTAATATGTAATAAAGAATAAAAATAGAAGTGAATGAAATTTCTGGTCCTGAGCTCAAGCTCTAAAAGGTGTCATTGATTATAGTTTAATAATGGTTTCTATTCGCTTTTTATTAATTCTTTATTCAGTAAAAAACCTTAAATGCTAGAGAAAAAAACAATTCAATAACATGTTCTTACATGAACAAAAAAAAACAACTATTTATTCATTTTTAAGTAAATTTTGATGAATTAGATATTAATAAAACTGTATACATTCACTCGCATTTAAGGTTAGAGCCACATCTAATTAACCTTGATATCTATAGCCTATTGTTCTCATATTACCAACCACACGAATAGCCCTGTTTTTGATAGTCATCATTACTTTATTTAAATTTAAAAAATTTTATACTTTTTTTTCGTTTTTGAAATCAGGTACTTTTTATATGAGCCACTAGCGGCCTGCTAGGACATCGCGAGTCGCGACCCAAATATGATACTCTGAATATATTTCTGATTTTCCAACTACCCTAATAGATTTATTAATATTAAGGACATACTCGTATATGAATGAAAGAACAGTGACCAGATACAAAATAAACACAACAAATTATTCAATAAATTTATAAAATTATTCAAATTCCAAAAGTAAAATTATGTCTTGGGAATTAAAATTGTTGTTTATTATTAGTATATAAGAGTCACATTTTGTTATAAATTAAGAACCTAAAGATTTTATTATTTGGATATTTTTAAATTCAGCATAGGTTATGTTTGCAAACGGTTAAATTCCGCTTAGCAAAAAACGTGTACCCCAAAGCAGTGTTATAAAAATCATATTTTGCCGAGATTGTCCATAATTATTTCATAAAATGCTTTTCTTGGTGATTATATGGCCGTATCGTGAATGAATTTCATCATATTCATCATGGATAATAAAACGATTCTGATTCGCTTTATTGCCAGCAGTCCCCATTTGAGTGCTGCAGCTTCTATTCCTCCACTCCACTCAGCAGATAATGAATTGCACTTACCTGATGTCGCGTGCTATTCTGATTGGAGCTCAGCCCTACGTGAAAATAGTCCAAAGGGGATTTGAATTCTATTTAATGTATACATTATCGCAGAATTTCTCCAAATCCTGAAATCGATAACAAAAAAAAACTAAAAAGAGACGGACTAATGGTCCGGGTATAAATTCCACATTTAATTGTTTTATATGAACTGGTGAATAATTTATTTTGCCACGCAACAGCCATAAAACCATCGAGTTATGATTATGTTCATTATTTTTTAATTTTACTGCTTTCAGATTCCTTATTAAAAGCGATAATCTGAGGCATAATTTTGGACTGATTTTTATACGATTCGGAATTCCACTCAGTCTTCCTTTTATGGGAACTTGGGAGGTATACCTCTGGCCTGCTGGACTCGTAAAATTATTTACTCTTTTTGTTCTTGTGTGTATTTATCCCCACCTCATTAAAAAATAAATATTTTTATGATTAATTAAGCGCCCCGAGGACAGATTTTAATGAATTCAACTATTTAGAAGCGATCGTTTAACACCGATAGAGCCAGAGTCCTGTTTGGATTATGCCAAAGCCCTGGTTTTATTGCCATCGCTTGAACTTAATTTTATTACTGGCCCCCGGTTGGTGCAATTTAATAATATATTACAAAAATTAATTTTATTAAAGGGAGAAACTGCAACTTCCTCGATTCCCGCTTATCGCATGACGGGTTCTTTTATGGCAAAGGGCAATCTGAATGAATTTGTAAATCGTGGCAAATAAAACAAGTTATTAAATTAATTAAATCAACTTCAATTTGTAACCTTTAAAAACACATTTGCATTCAAACGAAGCCATTATTTGCACTTATTTTTCTAATATTAATATTAAAANGGGTTCTTTTATGGCAAAGGGCAATCTGAATGAATTTGTAAATCGTGGCAAATAAAACAAGTTATTAAATTAATTAAATCAACTTCAATTTGTAACCTTTAAAAACACATTTGCATTCAAACGAAGCCATTATTTGCACTTATTTTTTTAATATTAATATTAAAAATCAAATCTATATCTCTAGATGAAAAAATTCTTGGGTCTCACAAATAAATTGGATTTAATTATCAGACAAATTTAAAATAATTCCAGAATTATGTACACAAACAATGACTTTAAAAATTGATTGAAATGTGTGAATATATTCACTAAGTAAAAGTATTAGTGACAGTTCATGTTAAACAGATCTAAACTAGAAATGGTGGAAACTATTACAACAAATCATTCTAATAAATATTTTTCGATGTGATAAATCGATAAATACATGAAATATTATGTATTCTATAAACATTTTTTCACAAGTTCTGAAAATATAAATTTTACGTACCAATATTGATGAAAACTTGAGACACTTACGGAAATACAAAAACGTTTTTATACACTAGAACGAGTACTTTAAAGAAATTGGTAGCGCCCTTATCTATCTTTCAATTGGCTATTTTTTTTATTTTATTTACGTTTCTGGTTAAAAGAGACAATGATATCAATCATCTCCTACATCAATTAATTAGGAGAAGGAAACAACAATGAAAATTGGTTAAAAAGTAAAGATTTTATAATTTTTGTTTAAAAAGTATAAAGTTTCGTTATAAAATACAATCTATAGATATTATAGAATGCATTGTACATATCTTACTGGGGTTGCAGAATAACTATAATTATATCAAATATTTTAAAAGCAATCAAACTGTGAAAAAATAGATTTTTAACTCAAAATTCTCTATATCAAATCAGTTTAAATTTATAGTCATTCAAACGCATTTAAAAGTCAAATACGATCCAATTTGTTGGTATTCTAAATGACTCCGCTAGAAAGTGGATCTATCTCTAAACAAAACGGAGATTTCGATCCCCACATTGTGACAAATTTCTATCCCAAACCCATCATTGACTCAGCCACCCGTCGTTGTCCCAATATTTGACTCAACTATTTTTATATAAGCGCTATAAAAAATCACATCATCTTCAGATGAGTTTAGGTCTGGAGAGAAATAAAACAAATATGAAGAACATGTGCCGATGGGATGCATTTATTCGTATTATGTAAGATTGATGACACTCTTCAGGCATACACCTGTTTCACTGAAGGTTGTCGTACTAAGCGTTTCAGCTCTTAATTACTGTTCTCATTTTAATAAGGAGCCAAAAACACCAAAGGTTGACAACTGTTTCATATAATTTTGATTTCGTAGTCGTCACAATGTCATGAGGTTTATGGAGAAATTACAAACCTTATTAATGGATCCTTTCAAAAGTGGCTTTTAGATTAAAAAATATTTAAAATAAATAGCAAATTTGTACAAAATTTTCCAACTAAATTAAAATTGTTTTTTTTCTTGCAATTTTATACATCTTTGGAAAAGACAAAAGGCAATAAATTTATAAATCTTTTTATTTGATAATAAAAATGGTAAAGTTAGTTTTATACGAGTACACACAGATTTTTCTTTATTATTAAAGAACCCGCCTCGTAGGCGATGTGATAACGCATCCGGCTACCTCTTCGGAGTCAAGGGTTCGATCCCTGGGCGGGTAAGATTGACTGGGTCCTTTTTCAACTGGTCTAGGTGCTTAATTGACTAATAATACCCTGGAAACAAATAGTCACCGAAACGTCGAAAACCCCTTGGTTGAAGTTGAGACCCCTAATGGTCCTCACAGGAATTGAAAGGGAAAACTTATTAAAGATGTTTATTAAATTGTTAAAATTCACATAGAAGTAGTTGTGCATGGTTAACACATGGTTTGACGGTTTTAACAGATTTTTAAAGGAAATGAGACAGTGATATTTAATGAGTGCGAGTAAGAGACGACTATATATAGTTTTCTATATCATACCGCAGAATAAGAAAATAAAACAGGAAATAATGTGAGATAGAATTTAAATTTTTGAAATTTAAAATTGGAATTTAATAAAAACCAATGATTTTTCAAAAAACTTAGTAATAATTTATTTAAAAGTGTTTAAAATTGTTGATAAACATTATTAAACACCTTCTTTAAAACACTCGTGGCTTAAAAGAACCCTCACGTTCTTAAATATCGAAAATGATTAAATTTGCTGTTGCTCAAGAAAACCTCTTAAAGTTAATCATTTAAAATTTTGTATGGAAAATATTATTAAATTCAATGATTTGATCAAATAAATAAATCGTTATTAATCTTGTCATCTTTACTAAATAGGATATACAGATCAATTATTAGATGTTTTATAATAATGTTATAGCCAAAATTAAAAATTAGTTTAAAAAAACAAAACTTTTATAAACTGTTAGTACTTTGTGGTAAGTGACAGTTCTGTGTCTTTAGATTTTGAATTTAACGTTTGAGTTTGAGTTTAGAATGGTTCTATATTTAAAGATTTTGATTATTTCTTACCGCTTGAAAATTTGTTTGTCAAAGTCTTTAAATGGAAAAATTCAAAACATTGTTTCAACTTAAGCTTAAGTAAAATTTTTTTAAAATTTTATATTTCAAAACTAAAAACATGGTATTAGTATAATTGGAAGATATTCATATATCAAGTAAAGCTTCACATCTAATTTAAATGGAAGTAGATAGATAACAGTGTGCGGACAATCAGACTCCGATCTCCCACAGATGGAATACAATACCGAGTGTTTACATGAGTTATGGTCACGATGGTAATGTTAAAGATGTTCTTCGCGGAAAAGTAATAGCAATATTACTGGCGACATTAGAATAAATCGCAATAATGTAATGGTTCATGTACATAATTACACTGTCATCCATTTATTTTAATTAATTCAAAGATTCGTTTTCAGCGGCAAAACGACTCGGCCAGTTTTGCATTTATCGATTGCGTTTGCTTTCTTGTGGCCTGTGTGATAGTCGGAAAATGTTCTAGGAATTTACGAGCCGTGTTGAAGCTTCTTTTGTTTGCATATTGTCAACGTATTTATCATGTTTTGGTCTTCCACTTCAA
Organism: Clogmia albipunctata; assembly: GCA_001014945.1. NCBI lineage: Eukaryota > Metazoa > Arthropoda > Insecta > Diptera > Psychodidae > Clogmia > Clogmia albipunctata. Next base: position 74,229 of record JXOV01021760.1, read on the forward strand.
AGACTTTGGTGCATTATTAAAGTAGAAGATTTTCTTTGGCGGCACAAAAATTACTATTCAAATTAAAACAAATGTGTGTTAGGAAATATATATATATATATATTATGATTCGATTTTCTACAAATTTTAAAACAATGATTTCAATCATCGTTTTTTAAATTTTATACCCGATATATGAAAATTGTTCAAACAGTTTAAAAATATCAAATACTTTTCCCAAATATCTAAACGTTACTTATAAAATTAAATGGATTTGTTTTGAAAAAAACTTATTATCAATAATTGAATTTCGATTGCCTTTAAAATTTATTGAATGATGTCTCATCAGCTCGTAATAGATGAGACTGGATTATTATGACACATGCATAAATTACTGCCTCTGCGAACTCATTTCTAGATAATCCGAAATACATAAAGTTTTCCATAACTCTAAATCACAAATCCCATAATATTGAGGAGAAATGAAGTCGGGCCAACTTTTACAACCAGATCGCACGCAGAAGCGAGACTGTATGATAAGAAAATCCCAGTTAAGCATATGTGATTTCCAGTCATGACAAATGGTTATTGTCAATGCATTATTCAAAACATTTTCTGTCGTGGGTCGGGTGTTTACCAGGACTTGGCAACTGGGGCGAACGAAAAGGGGTGTGCGAACTACGAACCGCGGAAAAATTGAATTTCGAACCATAATAATTCATGACTTGTTAGAGGCGGCAAATACGCATAAAAACGACAGTGTTAATATTCTGGCAAACATATCATCACTCCAAATTGGCTGCCTTATAAAGGAAATATACATACCTCCCCCAATTTGAATGGGAATATTTCAGCCCGAGGGTTAGTATTGCGTGATAAGTATCCTATCAAGAATTCAATAAATGCGTTAATAAAGTTGTAAAGTCGGTTTTCAATATTGGAACATCAAAAAGTAAGCCACAATAAACAATAATATATGGAGTGTAGTCGTGGTTTAAATCTGCCTTTATGATTTGGCTTTTGTTTATATGCTGATAACACAAATAATTCAGAATGATTTAAACTGAATAAAGTTTTATGATTTTGCTAATAAAAAATATGCCCATCACTGGTTTAGACAGTCGAAAAACATTATCAACACACACTGGCTTTCTTTCAAACAAGACCTTAAAATATCAGCTCATACTCATAAACTATGCACAATGAAACTGACGTCCTCCTTATAAATTTGTTGGATTTCTTTCACGTAGGTCCCGCTTCAATTTTAAAATAAAGAACTAATGTTATGTAAATGACTAGGCCAGAAAATTTAATACCATAATATCGATTTATTGTAATTAAATTGCTTTGAAAAAGTTTGGTGCCCTTAACATTTATGGGAAAAATGCATATTTTAAGTAAAAAAATGGTTTAATTATTCTTCAAAAAATTTCCTATGAAAAAANAAGAACTAATGTTATGTAAATGACTAGGCCAGAAAATTTAATACCATAATATCGATTTATTGTAATTAAATTGCTTTGAAAAAGTTTGGTGCCCTTAACATTTATGGGAAAAATGCATATTTTAAGTAAAAAAATGGTTTAATTATTCTTCAAAAAATTTCCTATGAAAAAAATCTTTTGAAATTTGACACGTGATGAGATTATTTTCATTTATGACGGCGTATTTTTGTTTTATTTCTGTTGCTTCCCTTAATTGCCGTTGTCAAACAATTACCGATTATCGTATTTCATAATTCGATAATTACAAAGTTTATAGTTCATAATAAAAGGGCCTGAAGCACGTGTCAAGACTACCAAAGTGTACGCGAAACAGACGAATATTCTTCGGTGGGCGAGTAATTCGATTACCGAGGCGATCAATTTCACCTGTGTTTTTTAATTAGCCCCGACAAAAACAAACGATCGAATTTGAGGGAGGAATACACGTCCATAATCCCAGCTGTTGGAGGGCTGCTTCGAAACTGTTGCTGATACCAGCAGTGATAATGTCGAAACAATGATATTTTTAAAAACAAGTCAATATTTCAATTGTTTGGAATGTCCGTAGGTTGCCCCAAGCAAATCAGCCATTAATTTATTGTTAATAATTTGTTGCCGTTAATTTGAACACGGCTCTGTGGTTATGCAAATTTTATGTTCAACTGCTATTATTAATTGTGTTTGTTTGTAGTCTATTTTCAGACATTCCCTGGATGTTAATTTTATTATTCAATGCTCATAACGATACTATCAGTGAATTATTTTAACAAAATAATATTGAGTATTCACACAAAGTATTAAATAAAAAAATGTTGAGTAATTGTTATAAGAGGAAGAGCTAACAAGTAGGTAGTAGGGGTTCGCTGTCCCGTCTCGTCGTTCATCCAAGTTATAGTGGGCTATAACAAAAAAAAAAACCAAGACCTTTCTGCCTTTTTTATTTTTCTTTGTAACTTTTGGTTGGAAATCGATACGTTCGCCAATTGGTGGCAGTTTATGTACCAATAATAATAAATTATAAATTAAAATTTTGTCTTTCAAATACTATGCTTACAGGATCAGAAAAATGTGTCCCCATGAAATAATAACAGATATCAAGTTTTTTAGTGAACCTTCTTTAAATTTGATTTT
>JXOV01021781.1:2705-17605 GCA_001014945.1 Clogmia albipunctata
AGAGTATAAACGTGAACATTTCTCTTCATTATAATGAGAAGTTTTAGGAAAATTTCGATTTTGATATCTTCTCGCCTCTAGGACTGACAATGAGTTGAGTTCTTATAGTTTCTGGGCATTTTGNCTAATTGACAAAATGAGAGGTATGCCATTTTGTTCATATGTCATTTTGAAAGAAAAAAAATGAAAAAATATATAAATAGAATTTTATTTTTAGAAAATCTTATTTTAAGACAAAGATGAATCCTTAAGGGATAAAATAAGCACCAGGGCAATATGTAAATTGGCGAAAATCTTCCAGTATGTTCAACAAAATGTAAATAAGAACTTAATTCGCTGGAAAAACTTCTGAGGGCCTTGGCACTAAGACGCATGGACTGAATGCGTTCAAATTTTGGCAGGATGGCCAAAGCCATTTGGGTTACTAGATAGCTCAGCCAGATGCGAGCTAAAAATAGCCAAAATCCAGAAACACCCCCTATGCCATTTTGTCCATGTATGCCATTTTGTACAAATTTCTCCTATTAGTGTTGACACTATCACTATAGGCTTATGAGCCGGGCCCGGCTCTTTGCCTATGCAATCCGATTCCTCCATATTTGACGGTTGATGGCCACTTCCTTCCAGTCGGTAACTCCTAATAGTCGATCTGCTGTTTCGTTTATTGTTGCCTCGTATCGTTTCCTTGGTCGGCCTGGTCTTTCTCCTGTTAATCGCTTCCATAGCTTTTTTTGGGGAATCTGCTCTCATCCATCCTGGAAACATGTCCTGACCATCGCAGCTTGCTTAGTTTTATAAACGTCAATATGTCGTAGGCACGATGTAATTCATAAACTTCCTCGTTGTATAGGGTGCTCCATTCCCCATTTTCATATACCGGTCCAAATACTCGACGAAGAATTTTCCTCTCCACACGTTTTAGCTGTTCTCCAACCGTCTTTGTTATTGTCCAGGTTTCACTTCTGTGTCCTAAAATGGGTCTAATTAGTTTTTTGTAAAATCTTAGTTTGTTCTTTATTGTGATATCTTTAGACTTAAAGATATACGACAATGAAAAATACGCCCTGTTGGGAGCAACTATTCTCCTTCAAATCTCAGCTATTCCTCTTCCTTTAGAATTAATGTTACTACCTCAGTAAAGGAAATCGTCAACTTCACTTATTCCATTCGTCGTATTGTTGGTCCTTGCTATGGCTCTGTGTTGACATTAACTAAAATTTAAGGACACTTGTCGTAAAAGGATGAAAAGATGATTAAAAACTCTGGCATTAAAGAATTTCTATATTATTTTTCAATAAATTATATTAATTAAATAAAAAAAACTAACTCAAAACTAATTAATTGAGTACCGCACCCTACAGCGTTTTGTCATATTGCTAAAAAGTAATAAATTACGAAATGGAAAAATGTACAAATGGCAATAATAGTTTGGGGCATTGAAGGGTGCTTAACGCAATGGTTTTTGCCGGAAGTTATATACATTTGGGCGCATAAAAGTGGCTCGTGTATTTCATTTCATCAGCTTTAGAATTTTTCACGGTACTACTTTTTTGCGCGCTGTGTGAGTGTTTCGCTCGAGTGTAGAATCGAAATTCCATTATTCATCAATCTTCTTGATGGATTGAATTTTGCAATCAACATTGATACTGCCTCGCAGTCTCGTAGATCTCTCAAAAGCGGCAAACAGTGGCCAATATTACATTCCCAAGCCAACCATTTTCGAGGTGGAGGAGGGGGAGGAAGGGCTGAGGGCGCCATTTAATATGAATAGCAAATTCCTGTCAAATCAGCGAATCGTCGGCCAATTTTCTCTCCGTTCATCAGCAGCAGCAGCAGAGGTAACTACAATGTTTCCCTGGCCACATTCCGAATACAACTGAATTAGCGTCGCTTCGAGCTGCCCTGTCCTGAACTATAAAATGCAAGCCAGACACTGTTACCCAACCAATTTAATCAGCTGCATGTGGATTTGTTTGCCAATCGAGCTTAAATGTGGTTTTCGGTGAGCACAAACACTAAAGTGTTGCAGGTTTGTGGTGCATCCGAGGTGAAAGAGGCTACACATTCACTCAATTTAATGCAATAGTTAAAAGTGTTTTCTGATTTCCGTCAAATTAAGTAAATACATTTAATTGTATATTTATATATAATATTTGTTTTAACATCATGGCAAAAAACATTAAAACGAAAAAATTGAACTATTTAAATATCTGATATACATTAATTTAAATTAAATGGACTAGGTCCGGTTGACAAAAGCGTAATAAAGAAGCAAAATTAAATAAATGCAATCTGAATCATTATTTAGAACTTCAAAAGAAATTTATGAAGATTATAAGTGTTCTGGGTAAGATTTTTATTAAAAACTATTTATTAAAATTTATTTCAATATATCGTTTGTTTTATTTTTGAAAAATATAACTGCATTTGTGTGATTCAATAAAACATAAAATGCATGACATAAATTTATAATTGAGCTGGTGACGTTAACAAATTAGTAATATACAATCGAGAAAAATGGTGATATTGAATGTCTGAATCAATCGCATGAACTAACCATATTGCATATTCTTACTCCTCGCAGGCCACAGCTATTTTAATGTAAGTAATTATACGCAGGAGAATATAGATACCCGTTTATATACACCTACGAGAAAATAAATAGGACACCTAGCAAAATAACTAGATTTACCTTAATTATATATTTAGGGGGCCGGATAGCGTAGTTGGTTAAGTGTCTCGTCACAAAATTTGGTTATCGTGTGTTCAAATCCCAGCAAAAGCAGTGATTTTTTTATTTTCAAAATTCATTTGCTATTATCAACTAATAATAACAATTTGTGATTAATATTTGTTTAATACATTTACAAATAATATCTCCGGCCCCAAAAAGTAGAACAACTGGTGACGTCAACACCATTTGTTCGAATGTAGATAGGTTTTCAAAGCTTTGATGGAATACGTAGAAATGAATATAAAACCATATCTTTGCAATAGAAAGTACTCTGCTGCTGTTCAAAATGAACGGATACAGACGAAAAATTATGAAAGGGATGGTCTTCTTCAAAGTATATGTGTTCTGTTTCGGTGGCAAAAACTTGTCAACAAAAATAGCCTCTATATTGAATCATCAGCTCTGGTACTAATCACATCAGAGCAAATAATGATTTGGTAATGATATTCAATTGTTAATTGTGAAAAGATTGGCAAATGAATAGATAGGTCATTTGACAAAATTTGATTGTGCAAACCAATTGGTTATATATAGACCTTCGCAGAGATTGATGTTTGATCTAAGGGCAATACGCCCAACTGCGGAGAGCAAGAGATATAAGAGGGAGCACAATAGATCTTCAGGTCAAAGTGCGGGATCACCTCAATAGAGATAAAAAAAATTATATATTTATAGAGCATTAAGTTTTAGAAGTTAGTATGCAGTATTATCAATTGTTATGTTTGATATATGAATCCATAATAGTTCTTTGTAAATGAACTGTCCTGAAAAAACAAAATTGAGATTAAAGAATTGTAACTTTATCATTTATGAAGAATTTCTTTTATTTTCAGGGAGCAGACATATCAATAGATAAAACTGCATACTATCTTTTAAAACTTAATGCTTTATTAATCTATAATTTACGTAAAACTTAAAACTGTGCTAGGTGTCCTATTAATTTTCTCGTAGTTGTATGTATACGTATATGTTCTCATAATTCTTTTAATGTTTCACCATAAATTGGGGCAGGTGTACGAGAGCCTTCATCTGAGATTTAAATCAAAGGATTGTATTCAACTAATTCAAGTTTTAACGACCTTTGCGAAATTAAAAGGTTATTCCAGTTTAAATATTATTTTATTGCATATAAGTATGTATCCACTTTTTATTTGTATATTATATCTTGTATAACACTTATTTTCGAAATTTAGATATTTTTCTTTTGTAATAAGTGTGTTCTTTAAGAGGCAGAATTGGTAGCAGAAACTGTCTTCTTTTCTCGAAAACTTTACTTTCAAATGCCTTCAAATAAAAATAACAAACTGTTATTGAAGTTAAGAAAAAAAGAATGGAGTCTCAGCAAAGAAGTTAGTCAATCAGAAACGTTAAATCTACGTATAGTAATTTTTATGGCTCTCATTTTCGGAAGTAATACAATCGTCTCTCAATAATTCAAAACTCGTGGGACTCATAAAATATTGTAAACTATAGAGAGTTCGAATTATCGAATTGTTCAATTGCTGCTAATCCGATTGCACAATACCTTTTTTAACAGAAAAATGACGCAATGACAAATCTGTATTATCGAATCATCAAGTGTTTGACGACAATGAAAAAAACCATTACCATTTAACAAAACTACGCGGTAATTTGCGTGGTTTTGTTAAATGGTAATGGTTTTTTTCGGTGAAATTACCAAGAGGATATTGATTTAGATCGAAATATCAATAAATTTTGTAGGGAACTCGTGATAACCTTGAATTATTGAGTGGTTTGATTTATCGCAGGTTTGAATAATCGGAAGTCGACTGTACTTATTTTAATATATTGCGGAGGAGAAAATTTAAACAAAACTGAATTTTAATGAAATTTAATATCAGTGCAAATATTAAGTTGAACAAAATGAATAATATAATGATAAATGTGACGTTGTTATAACAAGCATACTCATAATTTATTCATTGGCTGTTCATAAATCAATTAAAATCTTGTTTTGTGGCGGGTTGTCATTAACAAGGACTTGAATTTAATGTCGACAAATTTCCTCGTCCTAAATTGAAGGCCAATGAATTATGGTGCATTATGGCCGTAAAGGAACCCCCATAGATTAATTATAATTTATGGACCTGATTATGGTTATCCTCATATTTAATGTACAAGAAATAATCAACTCGTTGAGGTAAAGATTTAAAATGGTTATGGGTAATAATTTAGTTAATTTACAATAAAATTTCATTAAAAATATTTAATATTTAGTACACTAATGCTGAAATGACATTATTCTAATTTATTCATGTAATCAAATAATGATAATATTAATGTGTAATCTAAATTTGCTTGGCGTCCAAAAAGATATCCCCTGGGATGAATAGAAACGGTGACGCTCTTTGCAGGTGTTATAAAAGTGAATAAATGGGCACAAAAGGAGCTTAACATTACCCATGGACTTTTTAAATAAGAGAAATAAAGCACTGAACAAAGCGTCTTTGCAAATAGAAGAAACGTGCGAAAGTATCGTTTCATTTGGACGTGACACAAGAGTTTCATTTACCAAAAATAAATGTTAATTTTATTTGACATAAAGTCATTTTTTCTCTACTTTCAAGATATGTGGACAGCCCATGAAGAAATCTATAATTTATTTTTTTATTGAATATATTCTATTTGTTTTAACAATTGTTGAAATTATTTTTGGAAATAAATGGGTTTTTAAAGGAAAACAAATGTTTTTTTATACAGATAATCGATTATTTTATTCCATTTAGATAATATTATTAAATAACATTTGGAACGCACTAGTGCGTAAAATATTATCTTTGTCAAATTCTTTTTCTTATATATGATGAACATTTATCGAAAAATAGGTTTTATAGTTTGAATTCAAAATTATTATGTTATAAACGTTTTTATTAAAAATATCATAAAAATTTCAAAATGAAAATTGATTTTTCAATTTTTAAGAAATTGCACATAATAAACTACGCAAACTTGAAGGCCCATGGTCTTTTTCCACCATAGCCGTCATTGCATACAGATGACAACATGTTTATTCCACTGAAAAAGTACACCATTTTTATCGTTATTTAATTATCTATTGTCGATAGAAAATCCAACAAAGTGAAAGAATAAATTTTCCCTTTCAATTCCTGTAAGGAACATGGGGGGTCGCAACCTCAACCAACGGGTTTGCAACATTTCGGTGACTATATGTTTTCAGTGTATTATTAGTCAATTAATAGCACCTAGACCAGTTGAAAAAGGACCCAGTCAATCCTATCCGCCCAGGGATCGAACCCTTGACTCCGAAGAGGCAGCCGGATGTGTTACCACATCGGCCACGAGACAAAGTGAAAGAAGTAACCAACAAATACTGGTATTATAAACCAAAACTCAGACTATCCAAACTACTTCTAAGAATGAATGATAAACACAAACAATCATTTGTCGCAACTTATGCAAACCAAACCTACATGTAGTCATACGACTACTTACAGGACACAACATTATGGACACCTACAAAGATTAGGACTCCACAAAGACGGTATGTATAGGTACTGGCTTCAGGATACCAAACTTCGAAGCATATACTCATGGACTCCCTGGCGCTAGCATCCAAGATATTTAACTACACCATCTTGACTTGAGGATGTAATTTAAAATGATGATTAATAATAACAAATCTCCAGAGGATATAATAGACCAGAGGTCGTAGAGCAAAATCACCCTGCTTACAACAACAAGAAAATTCATTTAAGTTATTTTAAAGTTACGCTTTCCGCTGTAACCATTCAGGGTATAGGCTTTTCAAATATTTTGTATAACTTTTATTTAATTTACAAAATGGTTTACTATAACAAATTGTATTGTCCGTGTTTAATGAATTAAAACTGATAAACATTGTCAAGCAATTCAATTGCGTTTTATTCGAAAAAATGATATAGGAAAGCAAATTATTTATTATGAAAAGGTTTGTGTTTCATTCAATATAACCAAAAGTTTATATTTTGGCAACATGTTCATGAATTAATTCTTTGTAAAGTCTGCTGTTAATATAAACTACAGATTAAGTAACACTGTCCTTAATTCTCTTATTTGAAAATTTTCAGTACGAATGTCCTTTTTTCCATTGAACTATTTCAATGGTTGATAGGTGACATAATAATTAAGAATAGAATACTAACGACTAGAATGTGCATGGTAACTTAAAGTTGAAATTGCATGGGGCAAATCATATTCAATTACACGTGCCCAGACCCAGGGCGTTTATTATGAGATCAGTTGAATTGCAGCATCCTTCTAAATGTTTGCTCGAATGGCAGACAAACTTTGCGACTTTTGCTTAATTTGCATAAATATTGCGCTGTACATCTTCGGCAGCAGCAGCGGCATCAGCAAGGACTTGTACTGTAATTTTGCCTTTGAGTCGGGACGGTAAATAACCATAATGAACAAATTGTTATTAGTTTTGTCGAGTTGCGTTGCCTCGCGATGTATAGTTATCCCGATATTGTCAAACAATGAAAGTTGTCCGGGTAAACAATGGAAAGAGGAGGGAAGAAAGGCAAGGCGCTCGGAGAATGCATTATGAAGCTTTCGATGACGAGCTTCAAACTTTCATCGAGAGCTTTACAGTTTCGCTACTATGTCTCCCTTCCATTCACCAGTTTTGCAAAGATTCCACGTTTTGTTTTTGTGTGTTTTGCCTAAGTGGATTCGCAACACTGCGGTCCAATTTGATTACATTTGGAAATTTTGTATCCATAAAAATTTATAATGAAATATTTTAGGAGAAATTGTGGCATGCAAAAGTAATTACTGTAAAATTAAACTCATTTTATTAATAAACCCAAATTGAATAAAAAAAAACTCGTAAATACGACATTAATTAAAAAAATACTAGAATATTTTCTCCAGACCTTTTTTTTAAGAAACTTCGATCATTCGTGCTTCAAATTACATCATTATATCTAATTACAAACAGTTCAGTCTAACTAAATAAACTTATTTGTTAATGAATTTTAAATTGTCTTGGTGAAATTTCCATTACAAAAGAATAGTAATTTTTGAGAAAAATGTAATTTGAATAATTGCTCTCTTACCAATGTAATTTGTGATATTAATTACAACTATAGACGAAGTTGTCATATATAATATTTAAATAGACCGTAAGTAAAAAATTTATATTTAATTTAAATTCCTAAAATTACAATTTAATATGATTTAATATAAATCATTATTTATCATGACGAACCATATTCAATGACAGTATTTGCGGCGTCTATTCATTGACAGCATTAGCACCTCTCAACGTTTCCACTTCAAATAAGAACTCGTGCAAGACTGTACCTTATTTTCATTATCGCCCTGAAGTGCGCTTATTAAATTGTATTTAATCAGTCTTTTCCTAGTCACAAACATCTTTTATTAACTTTATTGATTAAACTCCACTTCAGAAATTATTAAGATTTCAGGTTGATGTTTTATTTATTCGTATGAGTTTATTGCAAAGTTAAACATCATAGTTCCAAGGAAGACAACCAATTTCTTGCAGCCGTAGTTAGATCTTTTATATCTTCTTGATTTCCGTGGAATCATGTTGTTGGACACACGTCCATAATATGTACCGTTGTTTGATATTCTGCGCCACAACTACAGCCCGGATCGCTAACCATCCCCCACTTCGATAACATGTAGTTGCATCTACCATGTCCTGTCCTAAGCCTGTTTAGGATGCACCATTGTTTCCGTGGTAGTCTTAGCTCATTCTTTCGACAGCCGTCGAAGTCAAAGATGAGCGAACACAGTCTACAGCTCTCCCAACCGTCCTCCCAAGCAATGATTGGGTTGAACTCCAACTCTTCCAATTCTTTAGTCACTGATAAAGATGGGTGGCGAGATTTCAGTCTATTTTTTATATGATTTTTCAAATCATTATGCAAGGGCAATCTTGGATCGATGTGATTGAGGAAATCGACGACTGATAGGATGACGTATTCGATCAAATTCCTTTTCGTAAGTTTTATTTAAATGATTTAGAAAAATGGTATATAAATACATTTTTACATGTTTTAGTTAATTTCCGTTTCGTTTCTAGCAATATTAAAACCTAACAAGGGGTGGGCTGGCAAAAACGGTAATAATATTGATTTAAGAAGAATGTACAAAATGATATAAAAATTATATTACACGTTTTGGTACAAAAATATTTTGAAGTAATTATTTAGAAATTGACGCAAATAGAGCCCACATTCTTTTGGAATTTTAATTATAAATGAATTGAAATTAATTGGTTTAAATTCTTGTAGGAAAACAGATAGATAAATATCAATCTCTGTATTAAACTTAAAACATAATAGACATAGGAGTAAACGCAAATAAGCAATTATTTATTTTATATAAAAACCTGTTCTTCAATTTAAATTGAAATGAAAATCACTATTTCTGGAGAATTACGCTATTGATTTTAAACTAATAGAGTTTTGCAGAATGACAATACAATTTAATAAAACGCAAAATGTTAATGTTCGCATTTTCAAAAGAAAGTTGTATAAAAAAATAAGATCAATGTGTTTTAAAGTTTCATTTTTAAATCTTCGGAGCCTAGGACACTATTTTTCATACCTTTACTACTTACCAACTAACTGTGCAACATTGTCAAAGTGTTCCTGACTGACTTGCCTTGCTAAATAATGTTGTAACATTTATCAAAGTGCGACAACTGGGGCGAGCTCCACGGTGGAGGAGGGGATCGGTGCTGTTTTGAGCTCCTCGTCAATCGGCGCAATAAAAAATCGGTCACCGGATACAGAATCAATAAATATAACGGTTCAAGATTACATCGTGACAGGAAGACAAATGAAGATCATCATCGGCATTATCGACATCTGATAAACAATGCCAATAATAGAATATTACCGGCAATGATATCGATTGATAACGATAAACTGCAATGAATTATTAGTGCCGTTCTCCCATTCCCGCATTTTAAATTCTGACGAATGCCTGGAAATGGCTCATTCAATATGGATGCAGTAATGGCACCAAATTGAGTTACCGCTGCTCTGCTTCGTATCCTATTGACGACATGCAGGTGATAATTAGAAAATATGGCCCATTACATTTCAGCACGAAAGCATTAAACCCTTACAAAATGAATTATTAATGTGGTGAGATACATTTTATATTTTATGATGTTCATCGTTCAAAATTTAGGGAAAAAAGATTTATCTTGATATATTGCTAAACTTCTTAAAAAAAAAATAAGCAAATAAAAAGTGTTAAAAATTAAATTCATTTAAATTCTTGTTTAAATTTTAATTCAAAGATTAAAGGTTATTTATACAACAATCTCGTTCGTATTAGCTCATTTGAAATCACGAGCGAAGTGAATGTTTCAGAGATTGTGTAATAATGCTTATACACTGTGTTCTACCATAGATGGGCGGTACAATTGATTTTAATAGGATTACACTAAAATTAAATTACACAGAAAATCCGATTTTATTTTCCAAAAATTATTTATAAGGAAACCAGGACAACTCTGGCTTTGAGACGCATTATAAATAACTTTTAATATTTGGTTTGCTTAAAAAAAATTAGCAACCCCCTAGAATTCGGTATTCGCATATGTCAGTTATTTTCGATACTCCAAAAATAGATGTTTAGACATTGAAATATTAAGGGTTCATCTTTATGATTTTATGTTCATAATAATATTTTCTAAATAAATTGGTAATTAGTTTTTTATAGGGTTGTAAAAATTGTTAGAATTTACTCTTAAGTGATTAACAACAAGCGTTCCAGGGCTATCGAAGGAAGGGGTGGGCTAACTTATATTCAAGTATCAACGAGGGATTACTAGTGCAGGAAGAAAACAGACTCACATCTTGTCCGCAAGATTTGTTAAGCCCAGAATTGGCTGGTAGATTGTACTAGTGTCCATTTTACTAACATTAAACCTCTCCTAAATAGTGTGCAGGTCTACACTGCCCTCGTGTGCAGTGATGAACGGCGGGTCAAATAACACTTGCCCTTTCCAATCCAAACCCTCCTCAAGAATTACTATACCGCTAGCAATAAGATAGTTAGGATCAGAAATACTAGTAGGAAGGGACAGCTAAAATTTATTCTTCTTTTGCTTAGCCTTTAGTACGTGTGACGTCTACTAGCTTTGGATCGTCAAAATGAGAGTTTTTAACCAATTTTGATGACTTAAAATTAAATTCAGAACTGAAAAAATCAATTCAAAAACTTCTAGCAAAGTGCTATAACAAAACGTATATTTTATATATTTGTACAAAGTTCTTTAAAATTCTATCCAGAAGTTTGAAGTCAAGAAAAATAAGCCTGCTGTATCAAACATCAAAATTATTTGTCTGAACTTGGAAATAGATTCAAAAACAAATTCTGAAGCCTAAATTTCCCTGAAAAAATAACCACAGTTATGATGATTTGGACCTGAATAAGAGAGAGCGTGTTCCTGAATTCGTCAAGAAGTTTTGATGTAACTGTGTTAATCTGCGGAATGGACATTGTATGACCAAACAATCCAACATTTTTCAACCACCCGTTTCTGTTGGAGGAAGATTTTAGCAGCCATTAGTCTGCTTGGGGATATAGTAATGATGAGGACGGGATTGGATGATCGAATGAATGAAGATTTTAATTTTGCCTTGATATATTGATATAATTGCATTGATTTTTTATACGAAAATAATAATTAGCTTTTAGTCACAGTTAGCTTGTGGTTGGTTTTTCTAGTACGCTGTTTTCATGTCCTTCTGGATCATATCGTCTTTATTCTGTTTTTGTTACACAACAAATTTTGATGAGTTTTTATTTGAGTGTATTACTCAAGACTCCAAACTACAACTAGCTTCGTTTTTTCTTTTAGTAAATAGTGTTCGCCAATTTTCAGCCCCCTCACTCGTTTATTCAATGACCTCGGCTGGATGTTAATCCAACCTTCCCGCAGGTTGCTTAGTTTAACGTTGTCCACCACTTGAAGGTGAGATTAAGAGTTAGAACAAAGAGGTTAAATGGACATACAGAGCCCTATTTTACGTATATGTCCCCATTTTGACGACAATAAAATATACATACTAAATTTCTATATTTTTACTTAAGAAATAAAAATTAATGTCTCAAACCTTAATAATGAAATAAGATTATCTTAAGTATTAAAATTATTTACATTAATATTTTTATATTAACCGTTTATTGTTTTAAATTTTACAAGATAGTAATATTAGGTAATTTTATTATATATTTTCAATTTCAGAAATAAATAAATATAGCATTTAAAAAGTTCAAATATTAATTGCCATTTATTGTTTTACTGGACTGTTATATTATATTTATGTGCTTCGAATCCTTTAATTTATGTAAACTAGTTTTTCTGAATAGAATTTTTTAAAAATATTAAATATATTATTGATAAATATTTAGTCTAATTTGATGGTATTTAAAAGCTCCATGTAATCGTTATTTAACAAGATGGATTTTGATAAAAGAAAAAATGGTTTCGCAAATCTGAATAAATCAAATAAAAAATGCAATTTCCTATTAAAGCTTTCCATTATTTGGTATTTAAAAACAATCTCCATGGGAAAGAATTTGTATAAATAATTGCTTTAGAAAGTTAGGAAAAACACTCTCAGTCAAATAAAGGTAACAAAAACATAAAAGTCGTTTTGCGAATTTCGGGGTAAAAATTCGATATAAACTTTTTTTTGTTGGAAAAATATCATATTAAAATTTTGCCAAGCAGTTTACACTCAAATAAACGTGAGAATATGGTAAACTCTTGATAATACAATTTTGCGGAGGAAATTTTCTCGGAATGTCATGAGCATCCCATTTCTGTAAATTAAAATGTATTTGCAAAAAATGACAAATACAACTCATGTGATAAATTGAATTTTCGACAGATGTATTTGCAACCAGTTGTATTAATTCACTCGTAAACGAATTGTGGATTGGGTCGGAAAATGGTCGTTTTCAGAGGATGCCACTTGGTAATAATTATGCTCATTTAGGAGGTGCTAAACTTAAGTGTTTAACTCTTTGACAAGCCGAGCAGAGGAGGCTTCTTGAAGGCTACAATATTTCCCCAGACCCAAAATGCTGAGCTCCTTTTATTTGCCAGCATTTAACAAAAGCGTCCACGTTTTCCTTTTATTATGATTGTGATTCAAGGATATATGGGGACTATGAAGTAAAGTGCCATAGAGATGACACGAGAGCAGGGATGTGGGGAGAACAGTAATCATTTTGTCTCCACACGCCTCTCCTCCCACAAACCCAGACACCTTTCAGTTTCGATGGAATGGAAGCTCCATAAAACGTCATCATCAAAAATAAATACATCCAGCTCTCCTACAGACAGCCGAGGCATAGAAGAAATATAAACTTAATGATTTATTTATGAAGTGTCATGGTCATAAAAGGGAAAGATAAACGAAATTTGCTTTATCTGGATAAAGAAATAAAACAATAATTCTGTTTATTCTGAATTGGGGAGAAAGCGGACAAAAAGGGTGAATGATTACACAAACAAGCCTGGCAAATGGGTCGATTGTAAGCGAATTACATCGAATCTAAAATCAGCAAACACAATTTTAAAGCTTTCAATTGAAGCCCGTAAAAATCCATCTATCGCCTTAAGGCCGTGATCCTTTTTACATTTCCAAGGCCACTTAAAGAATGCTATTATTTATTCAATTATTGATAAGGTTAATGCAAAAAGTGTTTTATAAATAAATTAGAATTAGTTTTTACTCAGAAAACATTTTTATATTGAATTAAAGTACGAGTATACACAAAGATTCATCGCAAAAACGCATTGTATTCAAATTAAACTGAAAGCCATTATTAAACACAATGGATGTTTTAAGCCACGAACGTATCGAGTGCATTTTTAAATAAATTTACACAAAATCATAAAACTTCTTTAAATTTTTATAGAATTTCCATAGACTATATCTGCCTCTGTGTCCTAGCGGTTAGTACCCTGGACATCCTCCTCGAGGTCGTGGGATCAAATCCCGGGCGGGTATTTTTCTAGCGCGAAAAAGTTTCCATTTGTGTGTATATCAACAACATTGCGAAATAATATTCATAGCGAATTATAAATTTGTGATGGCGCAAACAAATAAACGAAATGGGCGGATTGACTGGATCCGTTTACAACTGGTCTAGGTGCTATTAATTGACTACTAATACACTGAAAATAAAGAGTCATGAGAAGCCTAACACCCGATGGTTGAGGTTGAGACTACCCCAAGTTTCGTCCAGGATTGTCGTGGGAATAATTTATTTTTTTTATTTTATTTTATATCTGCCTTTGTTGATCAATGCGTAATGCGGGAAAAGGATAGAACATTCCTAAATTAATAGTAATTTCAAATTAACCAAATAAACCTGTGTAATGGTTTTGCAATTTTGTTAAACTTGAACTTTATTGCACCTATCAATAAATTGAGAAAAATTTTTTTGTAATCGCTTTTGATTTCTTCGGTACAAATTCTAATATTTGAATAATAGTTTTCAATAATGTTTATGTTTCTATCTCATAACGAAATGTTGATTCGTAACCGAATTTTTAAATGTAAAAATCCATAACTGTGATTTGAGAGTGTTCGTTAAAATTTGTCAATATTTAACATTTGAATCTCCAGTATCAAAGTTACTTTTCATATATAGTGATGAATTTCGTTTACGGAGGTCACACGTTCATAATACGGTTAGTGCGTTTGTTAATACTTATTGACCTCATTCTATGCACGACTTTAATCAGATAAACACATATTCAAAAAGATTTTACTTAATGTCACCCCACATTTTTTTATATTTTGATGATGATTAATATCTTTTGTATCTTTCTTTCATATGCTTCTTGTTAATGACACAGCATCTATTTCTAGCATAAGTCTTACCACCAAGCGGTTTTTCGTAAGAGTTACTCATATCAAATGATTCAAACACGTACTACGAAAACCATTCAATATTCATTTTTCAATATCTGTCAAATACTACTTGAAAGGTTCAGTTATTTTGTTGTTGTCAATGCTCCCCATCCAAGGTTTGGAAATCAGCCTGACGAACAATTATTATGGACAATAATGGTTGTTTGATAGTTGAGGCTGGGTATACAAACTATTCCGATATGGACTTACGGCATTGA
>JXOV01021785.1:544-13486 GCA_001014945.1 Clogmia albipunctata
TAAAAATAACTTAGAAAAAACCTGAAATACGAATTTATTGCAGTAATGGAAATGATTTTCTATGTAAAAGTGTTCGCCATGCGAACGTGGAAATTAATCGCAAGCTTATAGAACCACGGCCCAGTGTGGAATTTAAAACTAAGAAAATATTAATGGAGGTTTTTAGGAAAGCTATAACCTGGTTTTCGAAAGTAATGGATATGGACGATTACAGATTGCCGAAAATTCTAATGAGAGACTAATTTAACTCAATGGACCGTTGCTCTGCATGTTTACAACTGGGCATCACAGTTGAAGAACTTTTTCTTGAGAGCAGGCGACGCCTACGCATGGGAAGAACTGAAGAGCGGTAAACTTGATCGGTAGCGTCTTGATGGGGTACTGCTTAGCTTGGAGACTGTTCTCGAGGAAAGCGATAGGGATCGTAGTTTATATTCCACCTTCTGTCCTCTACACAAATACTTTTTATCAAAAGACCGCATCTCTTTTGTGAGAGCAATAAATCCATAGCGAAGTCCAGAGTCTTTTTTCAGCTAATCCTAAGTAGTACTAGGTACTAAACGATATATTTTAATGGGGTCTCACATGGGTTTTTGCCACTGAATGCGTTCTATGCTGCCAAGATGTTGCCATGTATGAGCATATTTTACTATCCTGCTCGTCAAATCATAGAAGGTTTTCTGGGATGAGGATTCCGTCCTCAGATTCAATCACCGAGCTAATGACAAATTTGATTGCGTACGGAATGGGATGGAGATGGCGCGTGTCTGTTAGTTCCTGGATGCTGGAGTGAACCGATGTCAGAAATAAAGATATACTAGCTAGATAGGATTACTTTAATAAAACGTATAATGCTTTGATATGTTGTAAGCATGAAGATTATAAAACATTAAATAAATAAGTATTTTGCACTCCTATATCCAAACATTCGGTTTTCGATATCCATTTAAGTTTCGTAATGTTTCACTTTAAGGCAAAAAATTTTGAATTTTTATTTCACTAGTGAAAAAAATTGCATAGTTTATGCATTTTTTTTTGTCTCAAAGTCAAAATTTGGTCGCCGTGGTTGCCCTTAAATTACACAAAATATTGGTCTCGGCTATGCCTTAGGACCGTGATTATGTTGTAAATTAATTAACGTTTCCTGTTTTAAAATTTTAATATTTACCGTTTCGACAGCCTTGTACATATAATTTGGATATTTTTGTTTGATTTTTGGCACATTACGTAAATATCAGAGTAAATAATGAAATTTAATGTGAAATTGTAAAAATTTCAGTGCTCGTGAGTGGAAAGCAAAAAACGTTATGTCCTGCTCGGGTGTAAAGTCCTATTTTTGAACTCGGAAACGATGAAACACTCGCTTTCGACTCGAATGTTTCACAGTCGTTTCACTCGTTAAAAACGATTGACTTTACACCCTTGTAGCACAAATAACTATTTTGGGAACTCTTCTTTAAAAGTTTGGACGTCCCAGGTAGTTATTCCAGTGGTATTTGTTTAATTTAGCCGTACATATTTTGTTCATGGATAGCCAAACTACCCCGAAATTAGAAGCACTCAACCCATCGTAAGTCCTGGAGGCAATACGATAATAAAGGCGAAATTTTCCTAACACTTCTTATTATAATGAAAAGAATTGGATACGTAACACGTATAAACTCTAACGATCTTTTTTCAAGGTCTAGATATGGAGAATGTTGATAAATTGTAGGCATTGGGTTCCTACACGAACATAATGTTTTCTTTGCAAAATCATGTCAATTATTACATCAAATTTACCGGTAAGCCATTTTGTCCATACCATTTTAGAAAACGGATTATCGCCGACTTCTGTTTAAAGCTGTTTAATTTTTTTCTGTTCATTTTATGCAACAATTGGATATTAATTTTAATAAATAGATAACCAAACATGAATACTGTATAACAGGGCGTTGTTGGAAGCTACTCATATAGAATTCTGATCTATGTTAAAATCAAAACACCTTGCAATTTTGTACATATTTCCACTACATCTTGATTTTCCACACTCGCTTCGTCATTGAAAACATGTACCTTTACAACATTGTAGCATAAAAATAGTATATTTCGATACAAGTGGTGAAATAGAGGTTCATAGAGATTCCACGTGTGTATCGAACGCTATTTTGTGTAACTCTGAAAAAAATACCAATTAATCGATAATAAAAAATGTGTTTGGTACAAGTAAGACAGTGTGTTTATTAGAGTGAGATGAGAATATTCACAACGAAATGGTTTTGACAACAATGTGTTTTCGTTAAATTAGTGACAATTTACGTGCAAATTTTGAATTATTTCAGCACTCTGTGCAGAAAAGTAAACCGTTACAGAACAAATTTGCGTTAAGAAAAGTCTACTTTTCGATATGAAATTGCACAAAAATTATTTAATGCTTGTTGTAAATATATTTAATAAAACCATTATTAAGACCCTTCTGAACAATATATTAATTATGAAATCATGATCTCACACTCGTTTTGACTTAAGTCCATAACGGCTGCTTTGAGAATGTCTTAATTACTTTATTTTATTAATAATAAACTGTTGGTCTTTATAGCCCAATAATAAAACAATACCGAAATTGGGGTTATTGTTATGGAAATATGTATTTTATTGTTTCATTAATACCCACAAAATAATTATTAAGCTTAATTGTTAATTGATAAAATTAGCGGTTATTTGATTGAAACTCTAATGATTCTTCGTTGTCGGGGCTTTGAAACAATTGCGAAATTATTCAACCATTCAATTTAATTGTATTTTAAATAACAATTACGGATGCAATTCGCTAATTTATAACCAAATAACGATATTTAATTGTTCAAACAATTAGCAAAATTTGATTTTATTCCGAGAGTTAATTAATATCAAAACCATACGAACAGCTTCAATGGAAACTCAGGGGCTATTTTAGTGTATTTGGCACAATCTATTTCTTTCGTGATTTTGTAGATCAATTAAGATTTTACGTTTTCAATAAACTGTTTTAGAGTTTCCGCTCTGTTTATTATTTTTGCCAAAGTCAACGACTTTATGTATTTACGTGGTTTTTATATTTTTTACGCAGCACCTTGTTTACGTTACAAACTGTTTTATAGATTCGTATACAGTTTATGAAATCTTAAATGGATCGTATTTAATTACAATCAAGAAAACCATATTTTTACTCAAAGTCATTAAACATTATAAGTTGATATCCCACTTAGAACATTAAAAAGCGACATCGATGATTTCATCAATGTTTTACATAGTTATTAGATGTTTTTATTAACCTTTACTAATACTTTTCAAGAACAAATCATTCCACACTAAACACAAACATGTATCTCAGGAGACCGATGACGTTCAATTGACAAAACAAACATGTATCTAACCTTATTGTTGGAATGCGTTGATTTTACTAGAATTTTCGAAGAACTCACTAATTAAATCCTATTTACTATGATGAACTCGTATAGTATAGTCGGGGTTATAAATGATTCCCGGAAACATGTTAATGTTTTTAATCTATATTCGAAATTAGATAACAGTCCTTAAAAACATAAAAATTGTTATTTTTTGCATTATGAGATAGAACTGTCAATATTTACAGTTATGGAATTAGAATTATTGTCATAGCTTGGATTATTGCTATTAGACGTAGATAGTTATTTTACTAACTAATTTTTTTTATAGCCTAAACAAATATTATGAAGGTTTTGTCATAAAAAAAACTGTAGGACTCAACGACATACAGAATTACTATTTAAACAGTTTTTTTCCGCATAAAGTTTTACGAACATAGAGTTAATTTACAAAAGGTTCGATTGTACTACTAAAACCAACAAAAATTGTGAGATTTTTTAAAAATTATAATAGATTAACTAAGTGCCTTTCGGAATTTTATATTTGTTAGCTATATTTGAAATAAAAAAATTGAATTATATAGCTTTTAATACAGAAACACGGATGAACCCTATAAAAGATTTCTATTTTATTTATTTTGCAATGCAATCTGCGCAATAAATTGTACAATTATTTCAATAAATCTATTGTAAATTATGGAAATTTTGATTATTGAGTGCTTTTATTGTTATTTTCAAAAAATAATTACAATTTTATTCAAAAATGCTTGAAGCCCAATTTTTCCTCATATTTATCAATAAAATCATATTTTTAAATAAAATAAATTCTTCTTTAAAACCATTTAATTCAAAAGGCATGAATATCAATAGTTTCTATTACTTAAAACCCGATAAATGCAAAAGTAACCCACCAAAAACGGGATTGTATTCAACTTTCTGCAACGTTTTTACAGGGGCCAAAATGGCGCCGCTGATTTTTGTATTCTAGAAGTAGCTGTGAAGAACCTAATTCCAATATTTTTTCATATACTCTCATTGAACCTCTTAACCCAATATGAATTTTTCTAATTATGGAAAATACCAGAGATATTGATGGTTGAATTCAATAAAATGACTGTATTTCCGAATACAGTTTTACAAACATACTTGATTGAATGTCAAGTAAGAACGATGTATGAGACAGTCATAGCTCTATCCTTCCTCTAAAATTAAATCGTACTTAAATTATCAAAGCTTAAATTGTAGATAAATTCAATATAACTTAAAATATTATGTAAGAGTTCTATGTACATTTTGTATGAATTACTAAATAAATTTCTTCATATATAAATCAATAAATATTTGAAACGTGATATTAAATCTTTTACGGACTGTGTTCGTAAAAGATTTTATTTTGTTTTTTTCTTGCGTACTAATGGTATAAACTTGACTTTCATATGCTTAGGTTGTTGTGTAATTGACGCACTTCACAAATGGAAGTGCAAAAATTCCATTTGATTGCAAATGAACTAAGAATTAGTAGAATAAAGAATCTAGTTTATTTTATTGCAGAACAAGTCTCCTCTTTATAAACAGTGAACGGTTTTTGATGAGAAAAAGTTGAATAAAAGCAACAAGTTAAGCTCTTTTTATTGACAGAATCGACTCTATATAAATGGTAATGTTTTCCTTATTTCCCATTTAGGCTCGAATATCGAAAATCAATGCCAGTCTCTAAATGTTTATGACTATTTTGTGTATCCAATTGAAAGTTCTCCATAATCTACAATAATTCAATTATCTTAATAAACTCAGTTAATTGGAAAGTGTTAATAATAAATTGCGGATTTTAATCTTTAAGTTCTAACTTTATTGAATTGAATATTCAATGTATGATTTAACTTTTCAAAAGTTTGCTAAGCTTATAATTGTTTTGTTTTTAGAAATCTTTCTCTACTAAAACCATAAAGTTTTTTGTAATTTTTTAGAACTTGATGTTATTTTATTAAATGTGAAATATGCTATTTACTGAGAATATAATTCTGTACATTTGGTTTTCTTGGAGAAAACTTCTTATTGTTTAATAGAAATTAAGTGCACTCCTAGGGTATTATAAACCTCATGGATTAAGTTGGAAAATAATTTGAAATTATTTCTCGTTTGTTCATTTTAATTAATGTTTATATTCCGGCACCTGAAGTAAATTTAATATATATTTATTCATCTTTAAGCGTTGATATTTTATTGTGCGGAATATTTTCTATAAATTATCCGATTGCTTTTTAGGTAATGAAAAGAGTTAACATAAATATTAAAATTAAATTATATGTAAAAATTTACATAACGCTGGTTTTTATTTTGAATTGTAAGTTTAAGTTAAAAATCAGTTAAAAACAGTTGTCAATTGTATTTATGCGTCAGACGGGTTTTCATAATGTGCAAATATCTTTTTATTCAAAAACGAGATTTACTATTATGTATAAGCTGATACTTGAAAGAGTTTTTTCAATTATTGAATGGGAAATTATATTATTATTAGATTCATTAGATTATTATTAAATTTGGGAGAGACGCCATAAGAAGAGATCAGTCGTGGTGGGAAATAGATGAATAGCTTCGTAATTGTTGGTTATCTGTTGTTTAGCTTGTTATTAAGAAGTCGCTCATTATTTTACCTTTTCCTGATACTTGGAGCGGCATGGCATCTCTTCTATCTGTTTGGGAGAGTTTCGATGTTATTATTATTATTTTGATGGTCTAGAAATAAGTTTTTATTTAGTAATAATATTAAAAACGAATTTAGGGAACCGAAAAAACAAAGTTTTTTTTCAATTAAAAAGGAAAATAAGATGAAATACGCATGTAAAAAATATGCTGGTTTGATCAACTGTTCTACTGGTAAAAAAATAACTTCAGGAGTCATGTACGAAATCTTTTTCAGATTGCAATAGTTGTGAAAAAGAAATTCTGCGACACAAAACTAAAAGAAATTCAAATTCATGTAAAAGGGCTCGACTGCTGTCTACTTTTTGGAGTAGATATCAGATTTCCAGCTTCCTCCCATGTTACCCTATTAGAAATAGAACTTTATTAAAAAATAATTTAATGAATAAATATTTTTTTAAACAATTACTGTCTAAGATTTGAGATCATTATTGAGCAATATAGTCTAATTAGAATACATAAAATAGATTTCTATTGTAAAACAGAAAGGGAATGAAAGAGAGTTTGACTCCCTGTAAATAAGGACATTAACTACGTTTAATTTCCAGATAATCAAGGTTAAGTTTTAAAAAATATTTATATTAAATTTTACTGTTAAATGCCTTGCGACTTTTCCACAGCTCAGTAAATGCATTGATACTTCACAATAATCTTGTGTCTATTGTTAAGCTAGGAGAGGACGATGGCAATAAGGATTATAGGTAATATTTAATTTCCTGTCAATAAAACAAAATTTATTGAGTCTCGCTCCACTGACTCAGTTCCTCTTTATAGTAATATTCATTTTCCTTCAGGTATCGTGGATGTCTTATTTAATCAGTTGTGTCCGCTATAAATCATTTGGTTATCTTTTAAGTCCTTGTGTAAAGCGTGGAAGTGAAAAATTAGGAAGTCTGTAAATTTAATCATGTCTACTAATCGCCAGGATTACTAAATAACGAAGCCGGAAAAGCCAAATCGAGCGGAACTCCTGTCTATGCCTGTATTTATCCTTTTTCCCATGATACTTCCTGTGTTTTTACTGATTTGTAGATAATAAACTGTATTTATTCGGTTATTTCTTAGGCGTAGTTTGATTTAATGTTCATAAAGATGTCTTAAAAGCGTCGAAATCTTATTGACCAGTTTTACTTTTTAATGTTGTTTCTTTTTATCTCAGTTTAAATTTGGTGAAAAATTAATATTCTTTTTATTTAAAATATCAAAACCTGATATTCAATTTAAAAAACCACCTAATTCATATGAATGACAAATGTCAAAATATATTTTCTTTCTAATCTACTAAGATAAAAAATTATAAGTTTTAGTAGTTGAATTTTGATTTAAAATACTAATTTTGTGTATTTACACGATTTCTAATTGGCTGCGGGTATTGAATTATACTTTATTCAACACTGTACGATTATAAAACCATTTCTAGAGGAAGCATTGGCTGCTAAAATGTAAACATTTTCTAACAGAATTGAATAAAATTATAAAAGATGTTGGATGGTATTTGATCTGATTTTTTATTATTCGTATTATTAAAGCACTCTCACGTGGTTCAACCATTATTATGTACCATCTGTATTTTCTTAAAATAAATAACTATTTCCTATTAAATTAATATACTATATGAAAAGAAAACATCTGTAAATTTTGCCTTTTATAATTTAATCCACATAAAGAAATATCTTAAAATAATTGAAAAGACATATTAAAATCTGATTAATCACCTCCTCGATTCAGATCAAGCTGAACAAGATTACAACCTGGCTTGTTGCAGAAATATGCTCTGGTATTGGATTTGGGCCATTCGTTATCCATTTTGTGGTCAAGCTTGTCTATTGTCGCTGAACATCCACCTTCGATGAACTGGTTACTGACCAATAAATAGCACAAAGGCCTGTCTTCAATTCTTGGGCATGAATGCTCGATCCAGTTCCTCTCGATGGGTCTGATAAGAATCTTAATGTCCCAGAGTTGCGCGAAAAAAACGTGGCAATGTCCCATAAAAGTAGTTTGGTCATTGCAGGCTGGAGTGGCACAGAAGGTGATTCCTGGAAGGTATCCATAGGTGCAGCCTCGATTAATGTTCCCCAAATAGTCCTTTCTCGTATAGCAGTCGAAGATTTTCTTCTTGCAGAACACAATTTTCATTTTATCTATTTCTGGAAGGGAGCAGTAGGCCTGAGATTGAACGCAATCATAGCATATTTGACTTAGAGGTTCACCATTACAAAGGTCGGTATCACATGTGTAATCTTCCGCACTTCCCGGCTTAAGACAACCTCGTTCAAAATTGTCATAGCTCCAAAAGCACTTTGTCACTCCTAGTTCACAAAATTGAGAGGTTAAAACTGATCCCGGTCGAATGGTAATACAGGAGACTCCTTTACAAACGTAACAGTGAAGAGCTTTTTCCAAATTATAACAAATTTTCCCTTTACACACTTGACAGTTGACAGAATCAACGCAAAACGATTTGACGTGTGAGAAGCATCCAATGCGAAATATATTTGTCCCTTTCTTATTCACCACACAGTTGTCGTCTAACCTCAAACAGCTGATTGCAACGTAATTTTCAAAGCATGTTGTTAGAGGCCAGCTGTTATAATGCTGATTGCAAAGGTTTCCCACACAAACTTGAATAAATTTCTTTTTTAATAAATGATTCAAATCGATATCATCGTAAACAGTAAGACAACCCATTTCAGGGATATCCAACCTTTTATAGCAATAGTGTTTAAAGTATCCATGTGGACAGACTTCTTCATCTCTACGTGAGTTAATACACTTCATTTCTTGAGTTGTGATCAGTGATCTGTTGATAAATGTCATATTGTCATTGCAAATATGGCCGTCGCAAACGTCATAATCGATCGGTAAATAGTCCAATGATTTAAAGTAATTAGCGTTTAAATCTTCTGCCAAGCAGCCGTATTTGATTGCAGTTGCACTGTACTTGACATAGCACTGGTTCCGGATGATTGTCTTGGAGGGTTTGCAGACCTTGTAAGTTTTACACTGTTCCGTAGTCCAATCGCAATATAGACAGATCAGCTTGCTATCCTCGTAGTTCTTGTTACAAAGCTCCGTTGCGCATAGTACGTAGATCTGGATTTGATTCTCTGGTCGTTTTAACACGGTGGAACAGCCCTTGTAAACGATATCGTGTCCGTACCAACGGATTCCGATGAAGCACTCGTCGTGGCAGTAGACTATATCCATCGTGGCTTCACTGAAACAAGCGTCTCCCTCACAGCTATAACATTCGATACTGTTCACCAGCAAAGGACATTGTATCCAAATATACACGAATACAATCCAAACGAAAGACTTTTTCTCTGACATATTTTGAATTAAATTTGACAATTGAGTCGAGAGCTACTTTGATTACTATTACTCGTAAATTTCTTTGCGCTGAAATTTCGTTTTAAATGTATTAGTGTTTGGTTAATACTACATCATCGGGAATGTTCTACCTTATAGTTGTTTTACCAACCACTTTATCATAAACAATTATAAAAGCTGTAATTCAATTGCATATAAGTATCATAGTGGTTATTGAAAACAAATTGAAACTAAATTTTATAAACGTTGTCGAAAATAATTTTTTTTCTTCAACAATTTAAATTCAACGTGTTTATTGAAAAAAAATATTTTTTTTCATTCACTTTTAATTCGGTATTTGAAAAAAATATAACACATAATTTCATCGGAACATTCCTAAAATATTCAATTACGGATTCTTGTGATTTATTATTAATCCTGTTAAAGGAAACAAATTTTTATGGTGGCCAAATATCATGACGATAAATTTTGTTGCGCAATATTCTTCGCTTTGGATTTGAACGCATGTAAATTTTCTGAATACTTAAACCAAATAAGCTTACATTATTCTCATGGTTTTTATGATAAAAATGATTTACCGATTTGATTGGAACGATGATATTACAAAAAATCCGAAAATAATGACAACAATGAGAATGATAAATGGATATAAGCTATAAATTTTCGGTTAAAGTCCATACAAGATAAAATTCATATTTTAGTTGAATTATTCATAGATTATATTGTAACAATTACTCACTATGGATTTACGTAACATTTTCCTGAATTATAAAAAAATCATTATTTATTTTGATAAATAAAAATGCAATCAGATTTAATTCCAGAAAATGTACGTTTTGTAATTTGTTACGTAATTCGGAATCGAGTTCCAGGATTACAAGCGTCCACGAACAGTGGAGCACTATAATTAAAATTCTTAGGAAAATCTTTAAATCCGAGCTACAATATATACCGAAAAGCAATTAAAATTCCTATAGATATAAATATAATTCTAGACGGAAATGGCTACATTTCCGAGAAATCCAATAAGTAACTAAATTCGTTTCAATTAAAACTTAAGAGCATTGTAACGTGAATTGGATAGCTCTTTAATACAGTACTCAGCAATTGTAATACAATATCAATGTTTCTGATTTGAAGTGTGTCTTAGAAATGTATTTAAATTGTAAAATATTTTTCTTGAGAAAATATTTTGAGGAATTCGTATATTATGAGGTTAGAAGTTAATGAATACACTTACGGTTATAACCGCGCCCTTTTATCCTTGATATCTCAGGAATCAAAAGGAGCTGGAACTTCAAATTTACGACCAGTATTTCTCTGTCATAGAAATTTTGCGAAATTGAGAAAAGCTGGAAATTGCACAATTCCCATCGGTCAGCGTTATAACCGTACCCCCCTTTTCTCGGCTATGGATCATTTTTTAAACCAATAAAATCACCAATAGATAGTGGTGGTTGTTAGACCATCCAAATTTGTTCAAAATTTCGAAAATATGGGTATGTACCTTTCTTGTCATCAAGCAGGCCACCAGGAGCTCATATTTAGTCTAAAACCCTGATTTCAAATACCTTATCAAGGACCATTAGGATTTCCGATCGATGTGATCGAGAAAATTGGTGACTGACAGAGATATAAGTTATCAGTGAGTCGGAGAAAAAATCCCTCCGGAATAAAATTAAACTCTCAGCGAAGTGCTGGACTCAGGGAGGCGCGTGTGATGAGCCATTTCCAATGACAGTATTTGCGGCGTCTATTTTGTGACGGCGGAAAGGTAGCATTATCCGATGAAATTTTTCTCTCAAAATTTTAACCATAAATGAACTAAGTTATGTTTATTGTCAAATATAATGGAGTAATTTTTAAAAGGGTTTACCTCAATCTATTTAATGACAAAAATTAAATGAAGTTTGGTTCTCTGTAGGCAAGGTTCAAAACTATACTTTCAACTGTGTTTGCTTACTATTTTTGAACCCAAAGCCACTCAACCTTGTATAAGTTGTCCGGATTTTAGGTGAAGTCATCAGCTGGACCAGTTGTAAACAGGTCCAGCCAATCTGTCCATTTTATTTATTTGCGCCATTGCTTATTTTAAAATTCGCTATGAATATTATTTCGCAATGATATTGATATGCACAAATGGAAACTTTTTCGCGCTAGAAAAATATCCGCCGGGATTTGATCCCACGACCTCGAAGAAGATGTCTTGGGTGCTAATCAATAGGTCACAGAGGCAGATAATAACTACCACAGTAATTAAAGTTAATTTAGAAGGGTTTTATGCTTGTAGTTTACTTTCACAACCTTAACTGAAAATTTTATTAAATACAATAGCGGATCTCTTTTCTAGACAGGTGATTGTGTAAATGAACAACGACTTATTAAATAAATGAGGGAGATAATAGGTGTAAACCCGCAAGAAGGGTGCCCTTGTCAATTCCATACAAATAGTACGGTCCCAAGAACTATCCATACTTTGAACCGCACTTTTTTTAAAATGTGTTTGTGACTCTTTCTTATAAATCGACATGTTCGTCATCTGGCAGTAATTGAAATTAATAGTGTAGAAAAACAACGTAAAGAAATAATAATATTAAAATTATATTTGTACACGAAACCAATACTAATGCAATTAAATGGATTTAAATTAAAATTTTGGTAAAACTCAAATTTTAAGAAGGTTCACTATAAAATCTGATAACTGCCATTATTTTATTGATGACACATCTTCCGGATCCTGTTTGAAACGTATTTTTTTTTAAAAAAAGTTCCCATTTTAAATTTAGTTCACTTGTCAAAGTGAATCAATACATTTAAAACGAACAAATGGTAAGGTTACGCCATCAGACGCAGTAAAACAGTCAGCTTTTGTATGAATTTAGCATACTGTGCTTCTAGCTGGCGCAGCACAAATTATTGACATTTTGCAAAGGGCCATTTGCAAAATGTCAATAATTTGTGCTGAAAGTGAATTGAATTTAATGTTAAAATTTTGTCTTTAAAATATGATTGAAACAGGTTGCTGAAGATGCGTCATTTTTAAAATAATGGCAGTTATCCGATTTTCTAATGAACTCTCTCTGAATTTGAGTTTTAATTTAAAATTATTGATCTGTGAAAATAAGACAAAAATATCTTTGCCCCATTTGACAAATGACTAATAACTGGGTGAATAGAAATTAAATACATATCTCATTCTGTTTTCATGTTTTTAACAGACAATAACGTTCAATAATTCCCATCATATTGACCTAATTCTATAAATAGCTTTCAAGTAAGATACTGAAACNATAAGACAAAAATATCTTTGCCCCATTTGACAAATGACTAATAACTGGGTGAATAGAAATTAAATACATATCTCATTCTGTTTTCATGTTTTTAACAGACAATAACGTTCAATAATTCCCATCATATTGACCTAATTCTATAAATAGCTTTCAAGTAAGATACTGAAACACTATTTGTTATTTTTTAAAGAGCCACTTTAGCGAGCATTATACATTGTATGTGTTCGAAGACAATTCGAACATTTCTCTTT
>JXOV01021808.1:6146-16829 GCA_001014945.1 Clogmia albipunctata
ATATTCATAGCGAATTATAAATTTGTGATGGCGCGATCAAATAAATGAAATAAGCGGATTGACTGGATCCGTTTACAACCGGTCTAGGTGCTATTAACTGACTACTAATACACTGAAAAACAAACAGTCGCGTACAGTCTAACACCCGTTGGTTGAGGTTGAGACTACCCCTAGTTCCGTTGTGAATGTCGTGGGAATAATTTATTTTTTGTATTTTTTCCCTCAATATTTTGAGATAGTTACATTTTTTAAACAATTCATAGTTATTTTTGTTTTTGGCAAGACTTGTTTCAGGACATATACGAAAATACAACGAACAATATATTAGTTATGTTTGTAATGAAGAAAACAATATTGCTCACATAATAACAAAATGTATAAACTTACGGAAAAGAATAAGATTTGAGTCATCGATTTTTTTGGTGTCTTGAATAACTTCTGCAAATGAATTCTGTAAATACTGTCAATGAACATTATTCATCATAATAAATGAACGAACAATAATGAAATAAAAACGACTAAAATATGTACAAATAAAATATTATAATCAAAATGATTTTAGAATTTAAGTTAAGTTTGTAATAGAAACAAGAATATCAATATGAAAAAATTAATAAAATTAAAAAAAATATATAAATTAATTTTAATATACTAACTAAATAAACTAAATAATAATAACTAAACAAACTAATTTAAAACAATATTGTGT
Organism: Clogmia albipunctata; assembly: GCA_001014945.1. Classification (NCBI taxonomy): domain Eukaryota; kingdom Metazoa; phylum Arthropoda; class Insecta; order Diptera; family Psychodidae; genus Clogmia; species Clogmia albipunctata. The sequence goes on from JXOV01021808.1 coordinate 6,856, forward strand.
ATATGTTTTATTATAGAACAGTGTTCATTTAAAAATAAATCAATAAAATTTGTGTTTCCTACCACTACTGCCCGCATTTTTATATGAGATCAACCGTTGTATCGATATGAATTAAATTTACTGAAGCCGACCTGCGGGACATTTGGCGCCATTATTATTGTTTGATTGTAGCTTCTTTTTACTTCTTTAATCTATATTTGGTTATGGAATTATTTAATAACTTTTGAATTTATAAATAAATTTATCTTCAAAGTAAATCGAAATACTGCAAGTTTTATTAGGAACTGCCATTTTTAACGTTTGTAGCAAGTAATTAGTATAATTCGCCATCTTGGTAATTAAATCCTTCTCTCTCAGTTCAAGTAATTAAACACAATATGTTTGAGTAAAGCGATTATAGATTTGTACAGAGTGATGACAAAACGAATATCGTAGCACCTCTAAAATAAAGCATGCGAAATCAGAATAACTAGCAAAATCGTGAAATTTAGGCTTTAAAATATAATATTAAACAAACAAAACTAATGGAATATTGATGGAAACTCATTGCAGTAGATAATTGTTTTGAAGCGCACTTTTGTAGTTTGTTATTGATTTACTGAATGATTAATGCCATAACTTATGAATGACAATGCTACTTAAAACATTGCCTTATTTTGTTTTTTTTGCATGCTCTGATGAGGCACGATTAAAACATAAATATTGATTTTTCGCATAAATGTAGCAGTGAAAGTGAGCACGATGAGTAAAATGAAAAGGAACCGGTACCATTGGCGATGGCGGATGAATCGCATATTTTATAAATAATATGCTTTGGACATTTTAGATGAAGATTTGTCATATTGGATAGCATACCCCTTTCAATTATTTTTTATAACATGGACCTTAATTGAGTTTGAGTTTAAATCAAACGGAATTTAAATTAATTGTTGAGATTGTAAAATTTGACAAATATTATGGAATTTTATGTCCGTAGATAGATAAAAGAGAAGTGTATCGTTTGGTATAATAGGGATACTTTTTGCTCGAAAATTGAAAAAAAAAAGGATTTTCTTCCTAGAACAAAAATTTCAAAGGTTGCTTGGAGATAATTATGTGGGTTAGAGGATGGATAATTATTTGCGAAGATTGGAGATTGAATCAATACAGGATCTCGGTACATTTGTTGGAGCCTACTTAAATTGGGATAATGATGACCGACGGACCTGGAGTGTGGATTGTGTTGGATTAGGAAATTCGTATTTTAAGCGCAGGAGTGAATTCCTCGCCTACTTAATCGAAGCTTAGCTATAATTTTTTATAATTTATTATTTATTTGATTATCATAATTAAGTATTTGTAATTATGCTTTGGCAAATGTCGCAAGTTGGGTTGTGTAGTTTTTGTTAATTAATGTGTATTGCCGAAAAATATCATAAAGGGTATTTGGACTATATGTTGAATATTGTTTTTTTCAACATGTTTTGTGAAAAAAGATTTAATGCACCTATAGTATCCTTCAAAACAAAAAAAATAATAAAAATTAACACAAACTTCATTATAAACTGAAAGTACTTTCAGATTGCATTAGTCATGGAAAAGGAATTCCCCACAAAATAAACTTAAAGAAATTATTATTAATGTAGAAGGACTTTACGACCATACTATGATTTAAAACCTATAAATTAATAAAAATTCGTATTTTTTATTTCAAAAGTTCTTAAACTTTAAGATTTTTAGGTAAAAAATTGTTTGCGGATTGTCAAAAAATAACTCAATCGGCGACTCGGCGAAACTCGTAAGCTTTATTTGTATTTCAATAGAAACACCAAAATCTCCACTTCTGATGGTTTTTATTCTTCCACATACAATTTACGCTACAACTAAAATTAAAACACAAATTAGACAACATAAATGCAAATAATCGTCAATACACATACAGTTTTCTACGCCTATTACTGCCTCTTCGCCTATCGAATTCGTTTCTGACTAAAGTGTGCGTGGAGTTTTATTCTAAAACAAAACAATCAATTGAAATCCCCGTTTGCCATGCTAAAATACAAATCCTCACCTATTCCTTAATCAGTCCTTTCCAAGACAATCGAGAACCAATTGTTACAATGGAAAGTCGACTCAATTTATCTAAACGGGAGGCAAATGTAAACAAAACAACGTGTTGCAATTAAATTTCATATAAAAATTCAGTATTTGGCCAAAAACTCAATTACCTTTTGCTGTTATTCACGATAAGAATCTGAACCTATTGTTATTATTCACTATCGGAATGTGTTGAGCCCTCTAAATTGAGTCCTTGATCACGGCTATAACTGAATTTAATAGAACTCCAAAAATGTTAACAAATGACTGGCGAAAAACAAAAAGTGACAAACGATCAATGCTTACTAGATTAATAACCCGGAGCGCATGAAAAACTGCACACAAAATGACGATAATTACATTTACGATTACAAACATTGAATAAATATAAACTTATAAAATAAATTTCCAACACGGATATTTTGTGACAACTCGGGCGCCAAGTTGTCGTAACTGTAGTGTTGAAACTGACTTTCCAGACAGAAATTTAGCTGAAAATTGTCTGGCAAAGAGAGGATGCTGGTGCCAATAAATCTAGCATCCGATTTAATCTCTGGTGGTTTTATTTATGGCTCCACCAAAGCACTTAATTTGCAGAATGAAAACGCTGTTAAGATAAATGTAATTTTGATCACAGTTTTCAATTATGTACTATTAAATCGCTATTGAATTTATAGTTATTTACTTCTTTAAGTAATTTATTATTGTAGTTGAAGTTAGAGAGGAACGTAAATAACTGGGACTTAGAACGAATAAATCGTACAAGTTATTGCAATATATTAAAATATAAATTACTTATTGTGTTTATCACACTCGATACTGAACTGTTCAAAATGATAAAGAATACTGCACTTCATATAACTCATGACCCAATTTCCTGGTTACATAGTTAAACCTAGAACTAAACTATTTAAATTGTCGGTGTTATGAAGCCGAATGCACAAAGGAAATAGCATAATACGGAGAAGAAATAAGGTATTGATTTTATATATGGTTTATGGCAATTTTAAAGGGAAGTCTATTGAGGACTCTCAATTCGGTCTGTGTGTTTGTATGTTGCAAACAAAGTTTGATTCTAAAACCAATATTGCTCTTTACTATGTATACATACATACATACATACATGTATAGTATATGCTATATATATATAGATATTTTTCCAAAATAAAATTTCTGGTGGATGAAGGCCGATTCCCCAAAAGAGCAATGGAAGCACAGCTGACAGGAAAGAGACCAGTAGGCAGACCCAGAAAACGGTACGAGGCAACCATAAGTGAAGCGGCAGATCGACTTTTAGGAGTGCACAATTGGAAAGAAGCAGCCATCAACAGAAATAAATGGAGGGACATGATCACACAGGCAAAGGGCCGCACCGGCCCATAAGCCTATACTGACTGACTGACTGGTGTATACTGCATCTTACAGCCCAAACAGACTCTACTTAAATATTAAATTCATTCTGTCCTTTTCCAGTTATAATCTTCTGGTGCCGTTTTTAAGGATAATCAAAGTAACGGTGAAGAACTTAACCTTTCAAAGGAAATTTTAATTGTTTTGCTCAAATTTTCCTGAAAATGTATATATGTATTTAAAAATTATATATTCGAATAATTGAATATAAAATTACTTAAAAAATCCGCAAATTCTTGAATTATTCAATTATTATTTTTGGTGAATGCAATTTCCGTTTTTTCACCTCTTCTTTGTCTCCATCTGTCTCGTTTTCATATTTCAATCTTAAGATCTAACATAAAAGGTAGACTCTACTCACTAAGGTTGTGCTGATTTTTAATTTAGTTTTGCATGAATTATTGAAATCGAAAATGTTGACGAGTAATTGCAAATTTGTTTCATTTCCGGATAATTTATAGCATTTAAAATATTAAAATTACGAGAATTAATTCTGTACATATTTGATTTGATGAAAAAGCGGCACAGCTAGAGCGTCAGGCCACTATTTGGGCCCATTTATGATCCGGATGTCGCTGAGTCCCAGGAGATCTTGAAAGACGGAACTTCCTAGATATTTGAGTCGCTTTTGTTTGATTGCTTGACATTCACATAGAAAATGCTCGATTATATCCTCTTCCAGTAAGTTTGTGTCTGTCAGGCTCATTTTGTGGGAATGAGCGGCCCGTGAGTAGGGCCAGTGCTATTCTCAGTTTTCTTCTGTCCAGTTCGATGAGTTTTAGACTTAATCTGTACATAAGAAATTATAAATTTTTATGGAAAAATTTATTTATGATGTTTGTGGTATTTTGAGTATTGTTTATTATCTGGTTTAAATCGAGAATATTATCTTTCTGATTTTATTACTAAAAAACAATGTTTTTGATACGGTCTTAATATTAATCTAATAAGGAAAAATTGCTTAATAAATTGATAGATCTTTGAAACAACAATTATGTACGTAATAAAAAAAATAACACATCATTTCCTAACTGCAAAAATTATAATGTAAGTGGTGATGGTAGACTCTTCAAACGTAAAGAGATCTTGTTTTTATATGGCCGAGGTTCAATATTAATTATTTTTTTAATTAATATCTATATTGCCGATGCATTAATTAAAGTCGAATTTGAAACGCCTTTCAAAAACCTTTGACAACTTGAGTGTCTGCCTGTATATTCATGAAAAGCTCTTTTTAAATTATTTTTGTTTTAAATTTGGGGTTGCTGACCCTTAATATTTAGCTGTGTAAAAAAACGGTTGGGTACGCACCAACTAACCCCATATGTATACAAGATTTCATAAACATCAAGAAGCCGTTTCAGAGGAATTTGGTCAAACGTAACGTGACAATAGAATTAAATATATTAGATACACTTTTTACTGGCACATGAAATCACTGGAGATATGCTGTTTCTCCTTTTATTATTGAACTTGTATGTTAAATCTGGGGAGTAATTCAAATTATAACTGATTAACTTTTTGGGCTAACAATGGGCTGTGGTAGTATCACTAATTAAATAAAATATTTCAAAGAGATTGAATATCCAGATAACGATAATAAATGCACAGTGCTCCTTCCTTTGTTTACTCTTTAATCACCCCTTTACAGGATAATTGGTTGTTGCGGTCTAATTAAATGATATTATTAAAACGCTTGAGGACGATAAATAAGTTATACTTTCCTAGATTTTATTTCGATACAATGAAGTCGATATTATTATCGATAAAATATTGGAGAAAGACTTATTTAAAAGTGTTAATAATATTATGTAATTATATTTTTTATATATATTTATATTTTTATATTATATAATGGATGTCATTGATCGAACAAAGAATGAAATTAATTATGTTGTAATCTTGTGATTAATAAACATTAAAAATAAATAAATAAAATATGTAAGGCAAAAAATTAAAAGTGTTGTTTAAATCTAATGGTATATTTAAAAAAAAACAATTTGACAAATATTTATTTAAAAATCTGGACTACAATAGGGCAAAATTAACCCAAATTGAATTTAGATTAAATAAAATTATTGAAATTCGTATCAAACCATGTTCCGGTTTTCAATAAGACTATATAAGACTATATAAGACTAATAAGTCACACAATCATTTTGATGATTGAAAAATACCATAAATAGTTGATTTTGTCTTATTATATGTATATAGTCAGAGTATTAATCAAATCATAAGAAAGTCATAAGAAAGTCATAAAAAACCTTTCGCTTTTAAAATTGTATTTTGAAAGTTGGAAATTTTCTTTGAAAACATAAACTCTCTTTTAAATTAATATATTATCTATTTTACAGATACATTTTAAAACAAAAATAATTTACTCAAGGAATTAGAAATGTATATTCTTCAAAGTTCCAAATGCTAACCAAAATTCGTTTTGTTTAACAAATTTCTCTCCTTTTTTCGGTGATAAATAGCTCTTCAAAAGGTAATTTTAGAAGAGTCTAATATAAATAGGCATACACAAATGGAAACGTTAAATTAATAGTAGTTCTCAAATGAAAAATTGTGGGACTGTTGCAAAATATGAAAAATGTCAAAAACACAGAAATTGCTAATCTTTCAAGTGAGATTCGCATCAACTATTACTAGAAATGTAATATTTCAAATAAGAGCAAGCAAATGTTCATGTAATTCTTGCAAATTTGATTTCTTTACCACTTCAACAGTTACTCAACTTTAAACATATACATAACTTCATTTATAAGGCAACTCGAATATTTCTCATGCATCATTAAATATTTATTGTATAACATATTCTACTCCTCGTGTAAAATAAGGGAATATTTATTAATTAAAATCTCATCCATAAACAAACTCTGAAAAAAGTTTAAAAATCACTGTTATAATTATTCAATTTAACTATTAATTTTGGTAGCTTGTCATTTTGAAATATTGAAATTTTATCTGTAAAGAAACTACAAATACTTCCACATAAAAACCTTTAATTTAGGATCTCCTGTTGTAATCAGTTTCTTCATTTAATGTGTATAATTATCAAATTGTTGTTCTAATTTCATAATATTTTTTTTAATGTCGTGAAGTACAGACGGAAATAATTGAATTATGTTAATCCAATAAATGTACGTATTTATATTAAAGTACTCGTAATTTCTTTATTTTATTGTAATGTGTAACTCTTTTAGCTTTTGTAGTCTAAGGCTAAGAAAAAGGAATAAACGGAATAAAGAACAGATAAGACGTGTCTTTCTTTTGTAGAGTCTTTTTCTTGGCCATTCTCACAATAAAGATGAAAATTTTTAACATCAACATGCATTTAATAGAAAACACCATATTGGTAACATACTTTTTTATAATTTCAAGGAGGCAGGAGACAAATTCTTATTTACATATGTATTTACCTTATCGGCAAGCAAGCGAGATAAAAAATACCCTAGCTTATGCAATTTATTGGGTTGCGAAAAGCAATAAAGTAAACCAGAAAATTTATCGAAATTAAGTTACGTAATTAGATTTTCCTGGCGTTAAGAGCATCGTAAAAGGGAGTTAAATGGATAAAAATTTGGCAGAAATTTCTAAATAGGAATAATACTTAACTACTCTACTACTCAAAGCATTTTATGAAATGTTGAAGATAACAGTTTTTGCCTTAGAATTATTTTCAGTCTTAAGCTAACAAACTTTATGGAGAATATTTAAGTACAGTACTTGTCGGAAAACACAAGCAGTTGTAAACTTGCATTCTACACAGACTTCTTTAAATAGGTAGACTTTGGATGGAATAATCAGAAATCCACAAAATGCCCGTGTTAGAAATGCAGCCAAATATTCAAATTCAAATTTGGTACTATTTTTGAATTAATAACATTTTGAATTGGAGGGAAGAACTTGTTCGAAAGTGTAAATATTTTGTTAACTTTTCATGGTATTGAAATTTATATGTTAAATTATCTGAATTATTCTGGGGCGAGGACAAAATTGTAAGTAGAAGAGATAATTGTTAGCCGTTGTATTAAATAATGTTTCTCGCTCCAGGAATTTAAGTGTTTTGGCACGAATTAAAAAATTTATACTGCGATGAGAGATCTGCTTTAATCTGTTCTGACTTTTAAATCAATAACAAATCTCCGTCCTTGAATTCAGGACCAGAATTGATAACAGATTGATTAACTTAAAACTTATATTAAACCCGATTCTATGTTTAATTTTTCATAGTTTTGGCGCAGAACCCGCTCAGGGATTATAATTCTAATTCATTTATAAATATATGAATAAGATCATTGTAACGATGTACGACAACGTATCAAGAAATGTATGGTGGACAGCCAGACGTCCTTCCTCGTATATCGACATGTGATTCCTTCCTATCACAATTGTTAGTCCTATTGTTATATTTATGAAAATAGTTAAATTATGTTTATGTACTTAATGATGGGATATATTAGTATATAAATCATTCGGTACCGCATACTAAGGCAATATAGGTCTAGCAACTTTTCAGAAGATGTTCAATGTTTGTAATTTGGGCAGTGATTATGAATTAAATCTGTGAATGTTGGTATAATGAATGATAATAGTTTATGTGAGGATAAACAGTAAGTAAAGTAAATGTTTGATTTATAATTTAAGTTTTAGCCCGTTTTATAAGTAAAAATGAAATAACTTATCTGGCGATTTAAAAAAAACATAATCAATAAAAACTAAATTACCTAAAATAAATTATAGCTTAGCGATTATTGAAACAAGTAGACGAGGAATTCACTCCTGAGCTAATGACACCAATTTTTCTTTATAAAGACACATTTTTATTTGACTTTATTTTGAATTGTGATAATAAATGCAATGATCAAAAAATTGTTTCCGATATTCTACAGAAATTGCAAAAAATAGCCAAATACAAGAAAATACTGCGAAAACAAATTGTATAGGAATAAGAGAACTTCCTTTTTATTCAAATAACTCGATTAATGGATTCATTCCAAACCACTTACATTTTTCGAAAGTTGAACAGTCTGTTTATAAATTAAAATAAAATGGATTTCTGAAATATATTTTACAGAAGTAAAATAAAATGAGTCAATCAATCCAGAAACGATTAAATATGAATTTAAACTGACTTCAGGCAATTTTCATTTTTGTTTTCTAAAGGTGGAATCCGGTTTCTCCGCTCAAAAAAACTTCCTTTCGATGACGTCTTTTAACACGAACTGATATATTCTTCTTCTACCTTGAACATTTCAAATATAAAACAAAAATAAATAATTCCCACGATATTCACGACGGAACTAGGGGTAGTCTCAACCTCAACCAATGGGTGTTAGACTGTACACGATTTAAATGATTTATTAAAAAATGAATAAATCTTTGAAAATATTGCTCTTTGGCATTTGAATCGTGGGTTTTAAAACAGATATTATAATTTTTTAAAATTATTATTTTTTATATATAATTTTTTATTCATTGGGGCTGGAATAGTGATTTGTAATTTATTTTTTAACTAATGGTAGAAGAAAGTATCTTGAGGATTGAGATAATTAAGTCTGGAAATACTTTTGATTGTGGTTGGAACATATATGTTTTAAAAACGTTTTTATTCCTGTCATCGTCCTGATGACTCAAATTCATTAAAGCTTTTCTACTTTCATTTCCGACATTCTATGATTATTTTCCTCAATAACACCCCTGCTTCACGGTTAACTTAGAAGACTATATATTCGTCTTTGATGGATATTTTCAAATAATTTGACTTTATCACTATTTAATACCAAGTTTTTGGTGGTTAATATAAATGATCAGACAACTAATGCTCACTTCTCTATCTGCAGCGGGAAAGAAACATCTCTCTAGTAGCCACTTTCAGATGCGGAAATAAAGAACGCGGAATATCAAGCTTGAGAGGAGATGGTAGCTACCGAATATGCAGATTGGAAGATGAGACCTTGTTGCATATTAAGGAAACGTGTTGCCAGGACCCAAGAAGCGTTGAGCAACTCCTAGATGAAGAGGTTACGGGAAAGCATGGATGGGAAAAGTCAAGACAACACATCATAAAAATGGTCAATGAAGTACAAAAATGTGTAACAAACAAAGCCAAGGGGCGTTAATAAATATTATTATTACTAAATAGATAAATTTTCAAATAAATTTACACGGAACCTTGTAATTCTTTTTCTCCAACTGTTATTCTATACATATGTATTTGTGTAAAAAGAATGTAAGTTGTTATGAAAGACTAGATTTTAATCTTAATAAAGCGTTTGAACATTGGCTCGAGCAGTTTTATTCATAAAGGATTTGGCTGTTATAATCCGACAGATTTAAAAATCTATAAATCGCCATATTGAATATCATGACCATGATACATTATTTGTTATGATGTGATTGGTACCATGATCTGATGATTTCTATAAAGAGCGTATTTATTGACAGGTTTTTGTCACCGAAATAGAACACACATACTATGAAGA
>JXOV01021827.1:0-21908 GCA_001014945.1 Clogmia albipunctata
TGAATTGTCCGTTCACTTCTTCAATATATTACAATTTTTTAAAATTAAGTAACAGGAAGAACATATTTTTACTCGAGTTATTCCAAATATTCGAATTATTATTCGTCTATTCTAAAACTGAGAATTTTCTTTGAATTAAATTAAATTCCTATCAAATTTTGTTTTTTTGCCAAATCTCTTTATTAAATCCAAAATTCAATTATAAAAAGGACAAATTCTATTATTTTAAAAACAATGTTTTTATAGTTTCAATTATGGAATTATTTAGTTTTTTGGTAAGTGGTTATTTTGTCTAGATGAATATCATTCACCCCGGAAGCTGACATAGAAGAAATAACGGGATCTTTCTGTGAATATTTGGCTCCCATTGAAAATTTGACATTGCAGAAACAGGTGGTTTTATTTATAGTACGTATAAGGGATGTTGCGAATATTCGCATCCGCTGAACATCCGCCCAAATTTTGACATCCGCATCCGCAAGAATTCAGTACGGATGTCTAACAAACCTATACATTTTGACCAATTAACAACAAAAATTTCACTTGGTAACTAGATCGGACAAATCAGTAATATTACTTTTCATGAAATATAGTAAAATAACTTTTATATTTGATTATTTAACATGTATTGGAGCTATTAAAATTTACTTGTGTTGGTTTTACAACAACAAAAAGGCTTTTTATTATGATTTTTATACGAAAAAATCGACATCCGCAACATAAAAAAATTAGGCTAAATTATAAATTATAACCTTACTAATTACCTTTCTACAACTAAATATTCCCTTATAATGTGATTGAAATTTACGGCCCACGTGAGCGGGTTGAGCCGGTCGAATGGACATTTATTCGTTTCAACAGCATTATCATAAAAATATGGAGGTACAAACGCTTAGGAAGACGCCTCATCACTTCACGGAATCACGAATAATATAATATAAATGAATGAGTGATCCAACACTTGATGAGTTGTTTAGCTCATTCTTATATTATATTTATTAAGAAAAGGATGCGATAAAGACCCTGACTATGCAAATAGTTATCAAAGTTACCCAGAGAAATACCAGCCGGCTACGAGTATTGAGAAGATTTTATCGTATCTCTAGTTGATCCGGCTAACGTCGTCTTGCCATTTCTGTATTATTTTAAGAAAATATAAATTTAACTAAACAATTAAATAGTTAGCAGAAATTGAAATTGAAAGGTAATGTATCGTTTTGGTAAAAAAAACTCTTAACATGTAGAGGTGTGCTTTTCTGCATGTGTATTTTCAATACCTAATCACAATGAAATTGAAAACAAAAATATTTAAAAAATTAGGGGTGTCTTACCCTTAAACATTTAAGGGTAAAAAATAAAACTTCTCTTTTGGGCCGATCTTATATAAATTTAATGTTTGATCAAAATCCAAAATGGCTCTTAAAAAACCACTAAAAATTAGGGGTGACTCACCCTTGACATTAAGGAGTACAAAAATAAACACAACTTTAAGGCCAACTTTCCCCACGTGTTCACAAAATTTCATTAAAATCAGTTAAAACGTTTCAGAGGAGTTCGGCTTCAAACATTATATTTTGGACAAAACAATTTATTAGATGTAGCTCCCCCTTAACAATTTAAATTGTAATAATGACTTTACATTTTATTCGGTCAAACCCACATGCCTACAAAACTTCAATAATATTGGGCAACCGTTTTGGAAAAGTACTTCTTTAAACATTAAAATAATAAATATTTCCCACGACATTCCAGTACAGTACTATGGGTAGTCTCAACCTCAACCATATGGTATTAGACTTTCCGTAACTATTTGTTTTCAGTTCATTATTAGTCAATTAATAGCAACTAGACAGGTTGTAAAAGGATCCAGTCAATCTGCCCATTTTATTTATTCGTTTGCGCCATTACTAATTTATAATTCGCTATGAATATTATTTCGCAATGTTATTGATATACACAAATGGAAACTTTTTCGCGCTAGAAAGATATCCGCCCGGGCATTGATCCCACGAGTAGTCAAGGGTGCTAACCAATAGATCGCAAAGGCAGATTCTTTAAACATTGCATTGTTGAAATAATTTTGCTAACCCTTAACACGTATGGGTATGATTTTTTAATAATAAAGTCACAATTTTGGATAATATTTTCTGACATAGCGGGTTTTTAGGTTATTACGCGACTTAGCTAACAAACCGCTGGACGTATCTTGGCCAAACCATATTAAAATAAAAATTATTATATTCCCTGCAAATCGCACATACATAGTTTTTATTTTAACTATATATATGCTTTGCAAATACAAATCTGCTTTAAAAAAAAGTTTTAATCTGTTAAGAGATATACTGTGTGTAAATTTAAAGATCTAGCTTCTGTTGGTCCCAGAGATATCAAGGATAAACAAGTGCGGCTATAACCTCAATTCACACTGTATTCGATTACAGCTTATGAACCAATACAAAATTAATCTCAAAATGATGTAGAGTACAGTATTATTTTTAATAATCAATTTTGTCAAATGACATTTTAATTCTAAAATGCAATTTAGAATATCATTCATTATATAAAGATTTTTTATTGACAAACAACATTATTACCTTTATATAAAATAAAAAAAATATTCGTCAATTTGAATAATCGTCACGGTATGAAATAAAAACTAAGTCAAATAAAATGGATTGCAATGTATGTGTCCGGATATTAGAGCTGTATATAGCCAAGTTATTTAATTTTTGATTGCCTTATTACTAATTTATGGTTTCACATTATACGATTAATAAGTAGCTGAAATTATAGTCAAAACAAAAATTGAGATCTGTTAAACTTTTATTTGATTTTCCTTCGTACACAAAAGAAATAAAAGCCCCTTGATATCTCCATACAATACACAAACGAAATAAATAATAATAATCGAGGTAAAAACTTAAAACCTTCACTTAATTTGAGACTGAAATTTGAGAGATCAGCTGTTTGCTAAATATAAGTAAGGCTGTGAAAAAGATTTTTAAAAAAAAATATACCATATTAAGTAATAAATTAACTACCTTTCTTTTAAAAAAAAATATTATATTAATCAAAATTAACGGTTGAATTATAAATATTTTACAACTTTTTCTTCTTCAGGCATAGTTAATGCAGTTTATTTTTATTAACTTTCAGAAAGTATTACTAAATAGATTTAATTGGAAAAACATTCAAAATTTTATTAGTATTGCTAAACTATATTTTATATACTATGACATTTCACCACCAGAAAGTTTGACTCTACTACTTGAGCACAAGATCGTGTGGTATATAGCAATATATATAGTGATGTATAGCATTCACACGTACACCAGCAAGGCTATTGTTTTGTTAGTATTATTATTATTGTTGCCGTGAAACTGGAGAATTTCCAAAAGTTTCATTTCAGTCAGGTAGATTAAGCTTTCGACGACAATTGTTTCGTGACTGTCGAACGGTGCAGGAAAGATTTTGCAATCACATCTGCATAAGTTTGATCGTAAAAGTTCTTTTGCATTTGTTGGAATTCTATCTTCATTTTTATCCACATATTAACTTTAGTGCTATATATTTTCCCTTTTGGTTAGAAATCTCTCGATCGAAATCGAGAAAAGTGGGTGACCAAGTCAAATAGAAAATATCACAGCAAAAGTGATACGAAAATGGAGAAGGATCAAGAGTCGATCGCCACTGTTCAAATGAAACCGGAATATGCTGCCAGTGAAGTGTACAGTACTGCTAGTGAGCCACCACCAGTAAGTTTCCCAAAAAATGCCATAAATTAGTTTTAGATGATTTAAAATAAATTTAAAACCTTTTTTAAATCACTAAAATCATAAAAAATTAATATAAGTGATATACCGAAATTCGAAACTTTTCCCATCTTAAAAGTAGTTGCATAACACTAGTTTTTACATCCCACTTTTTCTTTTGTAAGATTTTAATGCAAAAGGGCAATGACATTGTCAATTGTCTCTACTAAGCTTTGGAAATAATGCCATTTTTTCACTACTCCCGAACTTTCCCTTTGTACAAACATTGATGAGACTCGCCAATTATACTGAAAGTTGCATCCAATCACCCAACAACTACCAGATGGATCTACTGCGGTGATTATATGGTGATGATTCAGCATTGGATTCGTTTTTATTATATCTCTTCTCTTCTTTCGGGTAAAACTAACACTCAAACTTTCACTTTTTAAATCAAAAGTTCGATCGTCTTTTCTTTGCCGGTATATACAATAATAATACACTCTTCAGCATTTCCCCTTCTTCTTCAATACATATACATTTTTTATTATGGATCTACTACCTTCTTATTTTTCTAAGATCCGAACTTTATTGTATATTATCAAAACAACCATAATTGATGATATAGGTTTATAAATAAAAGGTTTTTATTCAAATCCAGTTCCTTCAAATAAATTTGTTGTTTCTTTAAAAGTTCTCTTGATAAATTAATAAAATAGCTAAACCTGAAAAGAATTATTGTGGAAAACCCATTAACAGTAAGACTTAATTTAAAAGCTGTTTAATTTAATTGCACAAAATGTGTGGACTTGCATAAATTTTGTAATTCAAAAGCTATCTTTTTGTAACTCAGTGTTATTTTTCCTCCAAATTCAAGGTTGTAACATTTACAACCAAATAAATATTGTGGTTTACCGAAAGCTAGAATTTACTACCAAAAAACTGCTGAATAATGTCAGGAAATGGCATATAGAATGTTCCCAAAATTGCGACCACAAATATTATATTAGTCTTTAAAATTGATAAATCATTTAATATTTTAAAATAGTAATTTTTTAATGTGTTTTTAGCAAATATACATTGAAATATTTTGAAAAATATCAATAATATTTTTAAAAATATTTTTATCTATTCAATCAATCTTAAATCATTTAATATCAAATTTAAGATAATATCTGTACATTTACAATTAAGATCATTTTGATTGAAATTTGAAAATAATCTCCTTAGTGGGCGTATTCAAAGCTGTATTTTTAATTTTGGGAACAGTCTATTAATCTATTCAGTCATTTACTAAATAATTATATTCCAATGCTCAACTGCACATTTAATGAAACAAATTTTGAGCAAAATTAGCAAACTTTCAAAGTCAAACATAGGTTGCTTAAGCGTATAAAACATTTTTTTGGAAACGCTCATGTGTTGTAATTGTTTTTTTGTTTGATAAAGCACTTAAGCATTTGTTTTTAACTTTTTAAAGCTTCGATATGTAATTTTTTTGTTCAAAGCACTATCAGCTAAGTTTTTTCGTGGTAAGAGTGTTTTATAAGAGAAATTAACATCATAAGTTTTCAATGAATACATATAAATTTAAATAATTTTGAAAAACAGGCAATAATTTCATTATATTTGGAAAATATGAATAACAAATAAATTTTCCTATAAACAACAAATTGTTGTTTGGGATCTTAAAAATAAATATATAATTAGGAATCATCCAATTACGAAACAATTCACATGAGATTCAGACACGACTTGCTAATTTAGAAACCGAACAACGCAAATTCATTTATTCGCTGTTTACGCAATTTATTATTGTTCCTAAAGCGTTTTTATTTAGCTTTTTTTCATGTCACTCACATCTCTCCATCACTGAATAGAGAGAGAAGTGAATCCAAATCTAAAGACTGCTTGTATTTGCATTAGGCACTTGTGTTTGGAAGTACGATTGGCAAGAGTTTAAGTTTCAAAATTGCATTGGTATTTGGAGATTCCAATAATGGAAAATTTCAATATGTTTTATTTGTTTTATAATAACAATAATTAAGTTAGCACTCGACTAATTTAACGGAAACGGAAATCAATTATCAATGGAAGTTTTTATTCCAGAAATGGACAAACATTACCAGAACTCAATGATTTATTATTTTAAATGTTAAATAAACTCATTATATTGCAAAATTAATTATTATTTCATTAGAGAATCATATACTTCGAAATAAATGGAGCTAAACATTCATTATTATAAGTCCTATGATTTCTTTAAAAATCTAATAAAAATAAGCTATCTCATTGATATCATGTAATCAATGAGATAGCTTACTTAAGGAAAAATATTTTTGTAGGTTTATAGTTCGATGTGGCAATCGTTTCAAAATGTCACGATTATCTCAAAACTAAAACCTTTTTATTATATATTTTATTTATTATAATACTAAACTACAATTGCAATTTTTAAACAATTGTATTTAAAGTCGTGAATCATCGCTTAATTTTAATTTTAAATATTATTGTAAAAGTGGCGTTCGTTGAGCAAAAGTTCGTCCAATCCATCCAATCTAATTTGACCTCGTTTCTTGTCTCTTTTTGCTGCTTTGTCTCTTTAAACTCGTGTTAGTGGTACTCATCGTATAGTAGTTTCCATTCTCATTATTATCGCGCCGCTGCAAAAATACAACCTCAATACTACTTTTTGGTAAGAGAATTTTTTTCGTTGTTGTTAACTTGAAGAAATTTCTTCGAGAAACCGGAATTAAAATTTACATTTTCATTATTTCTGGAAATTTATTGTTTTCTTAAGCTCTCTGTGATGATTGTGGTTTGGAGTTGTGAAGCCAATACTCGATAGATATGTCGTAAATTTTACAAAAGGCGAATCTAATTTTAATTGATCTTTACTTTCATTTTGTCTGAATTTTAATGTCAAGACGAATATGAAGTCATCTTTAAACAACCACTAAATGATCGTACTTTCAAGAAACCAATTCAACATTCTAGTATCATTGTCGACATGCAATTTTTCACACTATGCCAGAAAATTTCTTTTTGCAAATAACAACGAACAAAGAGCCACTGTACTTGAATTACTTTCAGAAATATTACTCTCTAAAGTCCATTCATATTCATATTTTTGTAATATTCAGTAAAACCCATTAAAACTCAAGAGCTAAGGTTTTTAAAATGTTCTGTTCAGAATAAAATCATCTTAAACTGATAATTTTTCCAATTTATTGCTATTTTATGTTCTTAAAAATATCTAGCTTACCAAAGGCAATATAATGATATTTTCTTTATAAAACAATCCAAATTTTATTCGAATAAAACCGAATATTTCAAATCGATTTTAGATTAAAATGTACGACCAGATTTTTTTGTAATATAATCATTAGAATGTGTTTTATACACTAGTAATTATTTCCATAAAACGGATATGATTTTCATTTAGAAGATTGATATTCATATTCATGTAATTGGTATATAACTGATTTATATTAATTATCAAAATATATAAGTATATATTTAATCACGTCCCCCATTCACAATAGTAAGTGGCTCATTGTGTCCGGGTTTTGCAAGAATGCAAAGTCTGTTCCGCGAAAAATTGTCTCTTAAGACGTTGAATAGTGAGGTAAAAAAATTCCTCTCTCATTAGGAACAAGAATATTCTAGTTCGCTTCTTAGTCCCCAAGAGACAAAAACAGTTAAAATTGTATTATATAATAAAGAGTGATGACTCCTTAAACCGGTTAATATCCTAAACATTCCAATTTCAGGCTTATAAAATGCGGCCATCAAACGCTGTCCAAATCGCGAAAATCATATCTGTGGCAGTGATTGTCTCTTCACTGATTATTGGATGCTTCATTCTGGCATCTTCCTACATCCAGGCAAAGACCACCTGCGACCAAATGCAAGCTTTAGACGCCGTTTTGGGTAAAGAACTTATGCTGGAAACTTTACAGGTAAAATATTACTATCTATGACTCAATCTTCCACTAAGAAACAAGTATCTCCGAAGATCAAAACAGCTTATATACAATCATTTCATATGTAGATGTAGAAATATTTTATATATTTGTTTACCAATCGTGTTAATAGCTTACAAATGTCAAAGTCACCTCTAAAGTTACCTTTGAGTTTTGTATTTTTTAATTATCACTTTATATACGAATATTATTTTTCTGAAATATTTGACGTATATTGTAGAAATATAACGGATATAAAGTATTTATTAGTACTAATATATTTTATCCATAACGAAAAGCTGATAAAAATCAAATTCACAAAATCAAGAAACTAGTTTTATAAAATAGAATAAAACTTTTTTATTTTATGAAATCGAGATGAAATAAAAACTATTTTAAAACAACCAATAGTATATAAAGAGACGGGCTATTTTTTAGGAAGTTTTGTTGTGTTTTTAACTTTATTTTTCATTAGTTTTTTTCTGTTTCCATTAATGTTTTAGAAATATTGTAACGAATTTATTTTACGATTTTAAATTAACGTATATTATTTAATAAATCTTTTGCGGTAACATTTTTTTTAAATATTTGCACGTATTTTTATCTACGTTTTAGGATTTGCCGAAACCCGAAGCTCTTCTTCAGACCCAAGGAGGAGAGGAGAACATCAACAATAACCTTCCCGAAGAAAAATTAAGCACAGAAAAAAGTATTCCATTGAACGAAGAACCTGAAACCACCGAATCATCGAATGAGGAAATGGAGAAAAAAATGCCTCTTGAGATGATTCTGGGAGAATTGGCTGGGGCTCTATTAGGAGAAAATCAAAGGTAGAATGAGTTTCTATTTAAACAAAAATATTTATCGGGTGCTAAATTCGTCTACTCTCCTAATTGACATCTAATTTGTTTGTCAAAACACCAATTCACCACTTATATTGAATATTCGGTGTTAATTAATGGATTATATTGGTCTTATGAAGATTTAAGAGATGGCTTTAGTTTATTCTTTGAATAATAATAACTTTAAAAATATGATTTTAAGTAACGGTAGGTAATGTTGTACTTTTCCGGTCGAGTGAAAAAGTCGATAATGAAAAGAGATTTGTAAAACACAAGTTGCAATTCGTAACTATATTTGTGTATGGTATATAATTAAAATTTATTTTCAAAATTTGAAACTTTAAGGGAATATTTAAATGTCCAAAGTTAATTGTTCAACAATCCAAAACCACTTTGAGTGCAAACAGTGCTTTATATTTAAATATGATAACTTTTGTTCGGAGTTCATTGGTTTTTACGGAATTTGTTCGAAAATTTGGCGACGTCTGTTGACTTATTTATGAATTTATATTTAGTTAATGTACTGCTATAAATTTTGACAGACCTTTGCTTATTGGACATAAGTTATTGAAAATTTGTATTATTTTTTCTGTTTTTAGATCTAAACTGAACTGTGTCATTGAGCGAAGGACAACTGAAGAGAGTGTTGATGCTCCTGCCAGGAATGTGCAACTTCCATTCGGAATGAACTTATCTTCAGATCCCAAAAAGCAAAAGGTCTCTGGGGAGAGAATGGCCATTTTCTGTGATACTGGAGCCGATGAAAAGTAGTTAATTCTGTTTAAGTCAATTTTATATTATAATGATTTCCATTTTAGGTTTAGAGAACCTGCTGAAGCTCCCCGACTTATGCCAATTCATTTCAACGCCATTCCCATCCCCAATAACAGACCCCAGTTCCCAATGACACACATGGCCCAGCAAATGCCTCCTCATCAGCAGCAGAACTTAGTCTTCCGACAACAGTTTAACAATATGAATGATGGTCGCAACTTCCGCCAAATTCCTCTTCCTCTTCAGCCCCTTCTTCGTCAACTTCAGCCTAGTCAGGTTGAATATTTCGACATTCCTTAGAAATACCCTGTTAAAACTATTAATATTCTTCCAGTTTATGAACGCTCCAAGCCAAGAACAACCTGAAGTTCGCATTCAGCTCCATCGAATTGCTATTCCGTCTCCAATTTCGACAGAAACTCGTGAAGAGCCCCAGGAAATGCCTCAAATGCAAATCCAGCGTGTCCCTTTCAATGTTGCCCTTCAACAAGCCGGAATCACAGCTGATGATCTGAAAAACATCCAGCGAATGGCCGAAGAACGAATCCAACAGGAATTGCGAGACTTGGCTAATGATGACTCTAGTGAAGAAGATGATACCACAAGTGAAGAGGACAGCCGTCAGCAATCTCTCCCTTATGGACGTTTCGCTTTCGGACGCAGCCTCGTCAACCCAGTCAAGATTCCCGTATCCATGCAAACTCAAGAGACTGACAATGAGCAGAGCACCCAACCTGCTGCGGAATACGAAAGGCCCCATTGTAAGACTAATTTAATAAAAATTTTTCAATCCCATATCGAAAAAATAGCTTTTTCATAGTTAACAATCAAAATAATATCGAAGTAAAAGATTTTAATACTTTGCCAGTCGACTGAAAAAGTTGTCTTTTCTTGTAAAAATCGCAAAAACCAATTTTAGTTCTGATTTTTTAAATTTTTTTGATTGTTTTATCTGTTATAATAATCTAGATATAAAAAACTATAAACTGGTTTTTGTTGTAATTTAGTACAGTTCAATCATAAATATCAACAAGAAATGTATTTTGATAAAACAGACCTTGTTAGAACTTTACCATTTAGGCGTCAATCTTAAATCATTATAAATTATATTTATTATCTTTTCAGATGTCCAGCCTCGTTCTGTGCCCGAGTGATTACGAAGTTCGTACCAAATGATGTGCTTGTATTTGTTTAATAGTTATTCATATATTTTATGAAAATAGTCTTTGGACAACAGTTAACCACTTTGGTACCTAACATAATGCAATAATTGAATTCTACTCAATTTTAAGCGCACCACCAGCAGTAGAGACAAATATACAACAACCGTTATTCAGAAGAAGATTTTTGGTAGATATGATTTTTATGTATGTATTTTCCAAATTTTTGTGGTATTAAAAAATAAAAACATTCATTTAGAAAACGAGCAGTTGTGAATTTGTGTAATTTTTTATTGCCGGAAAAAATTTATAGATATTTTTCCCTGTACATATATTAAGTATAATATGTATTTTTTAATCATCATCATTACGGCTCTACAACCTAGAGCGGGTCCTGGCCTCCAAAACAGTTTGCCTCCCATCACTCCAAGGAACCACGATAGCGCATCAGATCGGTAATCATTCATATGTATTTATACATATGAGTGAGGGCAATAACTCTTGATGGGTTGTTTTGGCCAAATCTTACATACATACATACAATAAAGGTAATTATATTCGGTAACGAATCCAATTTTTTGTAGTTGATAACTATGCTCAAGCGATAAATTATATAAAACCAGTGAACCTGATCAAACGTGATCTTCTTCTGAATTTATTTTTTTATGACTATAGACAATGAAAAATAGAAAATATGTTGAAAATCGAATTGTATAATAGTTAATCGGAATGTAATAAAACAATCAACTATTTTCATAACACATTAAAACTTATCATTGCACAATATATTTTGCAATCAATTATTAATAACTTAACAATATCAATAAAATTTGATCAATAGAAAAATATCATTTTCGGTGATGAGACACAGATTAAAGTGTTAAAGTCTATGTATTAGTTCTCCAAGGTTGCTTCATAGAATCTGTTAAATTATTAACTATTTTTTATTTCATACCTCGTGAGAACCATGGGACCCATACAATACTTTATTTGCTTGGGATCTATTGTTAAAGGTTTTCTTTTTTGTTTTGATGTACAATGCTAGCTAGAAAAAATGGCGAATTCACCCAAGTTCGATAATAGCTTTAATGACTGTTTTGTTAGATTAGTATTGTATAGTACTATTCTGATATGCTTATTCATATGAGATCAACTTATCAGAATGCTGTACCAGCATTGCTTTAAGACTAATTATTTCTCATTTATTATGTTGATCGGCGAGAATCTTACCTTATATTATGTTAGTAGGATGAAACTTACACGTAAATTATATCCTTTGTCTTTTGGAATTAATTTTTAACCTTTTATTGAATTGTATTTGTAATCATGTAATCGTTTATTATTGCTACCAAATTCAGTGTTAAAATAAAAGCTATTATTAAATGTGAAAGTAAGGAGCTATCACCGAATATTTTCCCTTTAGCATTTTCCATTTACATAAAATAATCTATTGTACGATAAAAACAAAATTGTCTCTATTTTTTATCCCAAACATCATAAAGATTGTTCTTAATGTCAGAATTGCTAATGTTAACAATGTCGATGTGTTATACCATAAAAACCCTAACAAATGTACTTTAAGATATATCTAACGAATTAATAGCTCTCGATTCAAAACTCTCTTATATAATTAATTAAAAAAATGTGTTAATTTAGGACACTCCATATCTTACCTTTGTAAATACAATTAAAAGAAGTTCTAGGTTTTTTAATCAATTTAGTTAAACAATTTCAATAATGACAATTTTACAATGCATAAAGTATTTCATTTATTTTTTTGATATTTTCAATTTTTTTTGTTGAAAATTAGTATTAAAAAATGAAATTAAATAAAAATCTTCCACAACCGGAAATAACCAAACTTAAATTATTACAATCATGAATTAAACAATTATGCTGTCATTATTGTTATCACAAAATTCATGTATGTTATCTACAAAGGGTGAATTGATGATGGTTGTTTGAAAGTTTCCTTGTTCTCGAGTTTCGAATTTTCTTGCAACTATCCGATTGAATTCTGACTGGCCAAAGTTTGTAATGGGATCCTTTTCTTGGAGCATAAATTTAAGATCTTCAATGACAAGATAACTTTCTCTTATTTCCAATTTGGTTCGATACAGTTCCAATTCATTCTGTACAATTTCTTTGGCATATTTATTCAAGTTTTCCTGTATCTCATCCACTTTTAG
Organism: Clogmia albipunctata; assembly: GCA_001014945.1. Classification (NCBI taxonomy): domain Eukaryota; kingdom Metazoa; phylum Arthropoda; class Insecta; order Diptera; family Psychodidae; genus Clogmia; species Clogmia albipunctata. The sequence goes on from JXOV01021827.1 coordinate 12,683, forward strand.
CTCTACGCCGCCTTCATGGTCATAAATCTCATTTTCTAGTTTGTATTTCAGGCATTTTCGTTCCAGCTTTTGAATTAGGTCTTCTTCTTTCTGTAGAAGACTTTTAAGATCATTCATCTTCACAATAATCTCCCTGCGAATTGTATCGAATTTAAGGGATGTTCTTTTAAACTCTGGATCGTTGTTTATTGTTCTTTGTACATGTGAAAATTTACCCTTATCATTTGATGGCTTTGAACTAGCCATTGTGGTAAGAGTGTGCCTTTTTAGGGTCTCCAAGTTTCGTTGGGCCCTTTTCTTTCTTTTCGGGGTTTCTAACAGAACTTCAGTCATTTCAATTGAACTGCAAATTGGCTGTAGATTTTGCAAGTTTTGGGGTTTTGGCAATTTATTTATATCGAAATGTACTCCACTATCCAAATCGTCATTGTTCTCAATTACTAAAAATAATTCATCATCTTCCTCATCTTCGGACTCGGTATAATTCCTTTTGACTTTATCTTCTTTTTTGCTCTTTGATATTTTCAGGCAGTTTGAACTCGAATCTGTAATTACAATGTCTTGATAGAAGAGTTCATCTTCACTGGTTATCGAGGAAGTCAGAGCAGCAGAATTGAAAAAGTGTTCCATAAGAATCTTTTTCCCGTTTTTGGTTTGCCGAAGCTTTTTGCAAAGCTTTTCCACTCGTTGTATTTCCTGTTGGCGATCCGTTAACAGTGAAAGATGATCCCGAATCGTTTCTCCTTGTTTCAGAATCTTTCTCAGCATTTTATTGATCATGTGCATCCGTTCCGATTTGTGGGTTCTTTTCTTCTCTTGGATTTGACTTCCTGCCTGAAAGAGATTTCAATTGCTTTAAAATAATTACAATAAAATAGTTATTTATAAAACTCCATAAAACAGGCATTATTAAACACTACGATTCATTACAGTAAAGAGCGGCTTAATAATGCTTATCGGTCGTGTTTTATACAAGATTTTATGAGTTTGAATAGTTATTTTATGACAAGTGTGTAAAATCAGTTGTTTTTTAAAATGAGGTTTTGAATGTCGATTATAAGCTGTTAGTTAAACAACGGAGTTTACATTCTAGAAAGACATACTTTTTTTGAATGGTCTCAATCAGTTCTTTTTTCCTCACAGAAAACTAGTTTAAAAAATGTGTAGTTTATCATTCAAAATAGCGACTGACTTTAAACATAAGTGTTTTCTAACCACTTTTGCTCAATATGTAAACCATTTATGTAATAATACAGAATTCAGAATTGGGTTGGAGTGAAATTACTTTATGAAGAAGCTGAATAGGCATTGATACAAATTTGTTCGTAGATTTTTTCACTGTTGGAGAAAAGCTTAAAAACTTTCATAATGAAAAAAGAACAAATTACGAAACTTAAATATATACGGGATTGCATAAAAGGATTTTTAATCGCATACCATTGATGAGGAGATACAAGACCCAGTCTTGGGCTCCTCTGCTGGTGGGTTTTCCTTGGCCGAGGTGTCGCTATTTTCATTCGAATCCTTATCCGTTATACGCTTCTGTTTGTTAATTTTTAATATGAATTTCACCTAAAAAGAAAATCGTGATTGTGAAGCGATTAAAATTATGGCGTAGAAAAGAAAGCATTAATTATAAGGGATTAATTACAGGGGTGGGTGATGGCGGTAGTGGTGGTATTAGTTCAATAAAAGCTCAGCTTCGGAAAAACGAGGTACTTTATGCTTACACTACATACCTCATTAGTTGCGGATTTTGTGCCCCAAGCTCGCCATATAGGTAGAATGAAGGTGGAGTGAGGCAATGGCTGTTCAACATCACGCCAACGTTCACTAATAACGTAATCGTTCAAATCACGCGACACTGCGACGTCTAATAAAATATTAAATGTAAATTATAGTGGCAAATATTTTTTGAGAAATTAAAGTAAAGCTGCTCTATCGATTTTGTTTACCCTAATCCAAATTAAGCTTTAATTTCAAAGTAATTTTTAGAACTGACCAATCTATAAATTATTCACAGTTTTATTGATTGATTATTGTTTGGTTATTTAGTTCTAATTTTTTATCCAGTAACAAAATTCAATAAAAGTACACAATAAAATATTAATTTAATATAATTAAAACTCCTTCTTAAATTTTAAATAAGTTATAAATCTTTTTGAAGATAATAGTCTTCTTTCTCAATGATACCAAAACCGTTACCAACCTAGGTCTAATGCTATATCTATTCATTTGCCAAAATTTCACAATTGAATCGTAGGTATACAAATGATTATTTATTATGATGTAATTGTCACCATGAACAGCTGATTCTATATAGAGCCTAATTACAGGTTTTTGCCACCGAAACAGGACACATACTTCGAAAAGAACCATTCGATTTTAGAGTTTATTGGATGCCCATTTTTCAATGGCAGCTAATTACTTGCAAAAATGGTCCAGTTGAAAATAATATTTAATACTGTTAATAATGTTTCCGAATAAAAAAATTATTACAATAAGATTTATGTTCATTCATTTTTTTTTCATTCTATTTTTTAGACATTTTCCAATAAAAATATTGAAACTGTAAAACCACAACCAAAATTTATTGGTACGTTATTAAAAGAATAAGGAAATTAATATTTTTTTTAAATTTAACACACTACTAGTTACATAATTCTATGTATTTAATAGAATACAAATAAATAGAATAAATAAGGAATTAATAAATAGATTCGATTCCGAATTTTCCTCATTTATAAGTTCTTTGTTTTTTTTTTTACAAATTCTTACCATTAACACTGGCTCCTAGGTTTTGAATTTCGTCCTCAATCAGGGCCTCGATTACATTATTACAGGTGGTGTGGCTGGTTATTCCGGAAACGAAGCGGGGCTCACCCAAGATCCAGATCGGGATTTCGTTGGCTTGATCGATAAACGCCGCCGCCGCCTGAATAATGGAAAATAAGGTATAAAATGAAAATGTGAAAATTACCATAGCTCGTCGCAAAGGAAAATGCCCTCCACTACATCGTTTAATGAGTTGCCAAAACATTGTGGTTAAGGAATAGGTAGCCTTACGTTGTTTGGTCATTGTGATTTATCATACAAACACCCTAACACACATAGAGTTTTATTATAATGAACATTAGAAATTCTAACATGATTGACATTTTTTCGTCGTCGCGAAAACAAATACCACCCCTTCCAAGTCCAAGTTGAAAGAAGGGGCGGAGGATTTGTGTGGACCTATTCCGCGATTAGGCCGTTGTTGGACTATAGAGGGGTGCTAATCAAAATACAATTACCCCGAATACAAATGGCATGTGTATTTATTTTTCGTGTCACGACCGAAGAGTGAAAGAAAGAGAAGGAGATGAAGAGGGAGACAGAATGGGCTAAAGGGGTGGCAATGCAAACAAGGATAATTAATATTAGTAATAAAAGTGTGTGTTCGCTCTCTACGAATAATAATAATAAGAATTACTTATAATAAGGAATTATGCCGATAAATTTCATATATTTAAATTCAGTGAAATTTCCATCATGAAACATGAATATTAAAGAACTCGCCTCCGTAGGTGGTTTGCTGAATTCGAACCGCTGCTGCTTTACCGGCAGGATTGGGCTGTACTGGCTCATTTCCGTTGCGGTCGTGACTCCATCTGCGTCGTCGATCAGGGTGGAATTTTGTGGCGCCATTTTGCATAACCGCCTGAAACAAGTCAAATAATAGACGAATATTTAAAGCAAATCCATCGTTTCGATTGGAATAAATTCAGCGGATTATTATGATGTTATAAAATCGGCTTAATGATATGTAATAAAGGCGTAGGGAAATCAATTTCCAGGTGAGTTCGTGTGAGGTTCATTCAAAAAACGGCCCAACTATTAAAGTCAGATGGAAATTTATGATAAGTGGAAAAGACTTTCAGGGAACAGTCCGATTCCAATTCCAAATGGGGAGAGTGGAGAGGGGGCAGTCAACCGGCATTCCTGACCACCATCATAATAAAATGTAATTTTCTTCCTGTTCAGCCCAGGCGAAATTCCACTTTTCTATAACTTAACCACCCCCTTTTCCTTTTCTTTATTTATATTTCGGGCCAATTCAATGCACGAACATGGAGAACACGGACTCGTAAGAACGAATTTGTTAGACAAATCGATCCAAGCTTTTTCCAAGCTATATTATCCATTCCAGGAAATTAAAAGACTCATTGATAATTTAAATAAAGAGCCGAACCATGTTCCAAACAATGATCTTTTAATTTCAACTTTTATTCAATCAGAATTTTAACTTTTATTGAACAGGATCCAAATCAAATCCTATGAGAATGTCTACACTTGTGTATTTTCGTGGCATTGCACATTAATCACATATTTTGTGAATCGTTTACGGGAGTTTGTTTGATCAATAAATTGAGTAATTTAGTCAAAGTTCTCCTCTATGGGGCGCCACCTTTGTTGTGCCTTTCCTCCAAGTATACACGTAGGTAAGGCTGTAGGATGACGGTTGTTCTTTTTAATTTACCTTCAATTTGGTTAGCCGATGACGTCTGTTGGCGATTTGATTAATTATTCATGTTATTAAATCGATAACATTTAATGGATGAGTAAATTTGGTGTCCGATTGTGGTTGTCCCGTCGTTATTTCGTCCATAAAATGGACTCTTTGATGGGAAAACTAAACCTCGAAAAGGTCGATTAAAACCGCCTGATAACCAGAAGTGAATTGGCAACTGAATGAAACAAAGTTTTCCAAATAAGAAAAGAAATAGAGCCCTCAAATTAATGTAGTAGCTTTGTGCTTACGGTCACCATTTCTCAAACAGTAGAGAGAAAAGTGAAGCAAGCTGTATATAAATTAATTCAATTACAGCTTGTCCAGAGTGGTTTTCATCTAAAACGTGTCCACATAATTGTGCTCGGTATTTTCGTTAAACAATGGCACAAAAAGATCCACAGAATTGTTTCAAATCGAGACTGTGAATTCTCCCAGTGCCAAGGTTCAACGGAATACGCAGTAGTAGAGATAGACGCTTAGCTGTTTTAGGCACATTGAAATCTCCAGATAATGTGGTCCAACAATGAGCCAAACACCCCAGGTTTCGGCATCAAAATATATAAAAAAGACTTCCGAATAAATGCATAAATTACTTGGACTTTGTTGGCAGGGAAAGGTGTTTTCCCCGAGATTATTTTATTTCTGTCCCCAGACTAACAGAGCTTTACGTAATGTGATCTTTAAGTGGTACTTACATAGTGTATCGCCTTGGCTCAGACTTGGCGAATCCATTCTGCTTAGATGGTCGAGCAAATTAGCGAAACCGAAATTGAAGCGAAGAATGGAAATTTCACTACGAGTCACCATTTTTTCCACATTTCTTTTTTCAAGTATTTCTTTTTAATGAAAAGTGATTTTTAGTAACTTGAAAATCTTTTCACAATTAAAAACTATAGGACTTTTGGGAATAGCTCCGTCTAGTCTCAAAGGCACAACTGAACTACCGGTTCCTCTCTAATCGCCTGTACAGTCGAGAGTTCTTCGAGGCCTTTGGATGCCTTTTTGTGTGTTTGCTTTCGAGCCAATTACACTATTGCGCCTGGAGTTACGCAACTTTCGTGCCAGGCCTTGTTTGGATTGGATCCTGAGGAGTATTGTCCCCGCGGCAGCTAGACTACTGCCGCTTTGTTTGGTGTGAGACTGTTACCAGAGCGACCTGGTCCCAAACACACATACAGAGGGCGTCTCGAACCACGGTATCTTGGATCAGGATCGAAGCACAGTCGTTGTATCCTTGACAACAATAACAAACCGACTAACGGACTAACGCGCTAATAACTAATAAACAGATCTCCTTCCCTTCTCCACTTCTACTTCTACTCCTCCATCCAAGCCCTTTATTCATACACACACACACTGGCATTTGGACAAGAGAAGAAAAACGGTGAATAAAACCGCGGACACGAAAAACTACCATATTAACTTTGTATTTTAGAGGTAGGTTGGTGGGCTGAGGGGAATAAAACGCGGCGCGAAAGAAACTATTTCAGTCCTGCCTGCTGCTGGCATATGGATCGCCGCCATACACAGGCGAAAACTTTATTATCATCGTGAAATAATCATCAACCGTCATTGTGAAATAATGGCATATAGGTATAGGCACTAAGGTAAATAGCAGAATTATACTTGAGGAGGCACGGTGTGAGGGTGTTGATTCGTGACTACGAAAAATACCCGCCAATTTTTATTCCTCCCTCAATCCAAAGGGTCAGCTCAAAATTTTCATTTAAGGAATAAATTTGATCAAAATTTTGATTGTTATAATTGATTTAAAAATATGTTTTATTAATTTCTTCTCCAATAGTTAATATTCGCCAAATTTGCAAGACAATAATAATGTTTTCGATATATTTGTATACTAAACCAATATTATTACAGAAACCGGTGTTAATAAACATAATTTTGGTAAAAATTCGAATTTAACAATGGTGCATTAGGAAAATTTGATAATTGCCAATATTTTTTATCAAGGATCTATTTTAGAGATCATTTTTGTACAAAATTTTAAAGACAAAACATCGATTTGAAAACTACAAAACTAATAATAATGTATAAGAGATCTACTAGAGTGATAAATTTATTTTCAAAAAACCCAAAAAATAATCGAAAAAAGAAAAAAAGAATATTGAAAGGTATTCCTTTTACTATTTTTATTAAAAACTAAAATTGTAAACAACATTTCAATATAAATCATAATTAAAAAATATATTATTTTTTAAAATTACAAAATATATCAAAGAAAGATATTTACAGTTGACCCTTTCTTCCATTTCCATACTATTGACTTTAATTCGAGGGGCGAATGGGAAAAGAACAAATTTAGACGTATAAATATATATAGATCCGAAATCAAGTTGGTCGTTTATTTTCGAAGGACTTTTAACCCAGTCTAGATTTCTTCTATTCCACGATACATTCTACTATAACTGATAATAAATAGAATGAGCGCGGCGTAATGATGGGAGAAGAGACAACGTCGCGCTCAAATTTAATGATCAATGAGCAAACCTACCCTTACAAACACCATCACTTTCGTTTGTATTTTTTTTTTCATTTAACATGACTGATTTATTATGGGGCTGACTGATGATGGCCAAGGCGTGCAATAAATGGCATTCATTTTATGGATTGAGCGTCGCGACATTGCTAATGGATGACGTCAGCCTGGATGCAGCTTTTGACTTTTAAATCACACCTTAAAATAGGTAGCCAGGGGATTGTTTGTAGAAGAAATCAGGGTGGAATTTTTAGGGGCATAATATTAGTTATTTCTAAAATAATTAAGAACTTATTTACAAATTAATTTCAAATATAAATATTTGAATATATATGTTTAAATAACATTCTATTATTAAAATTTGGTTGATAATGTTATTGACTATATTAATAACAATATAAGTATTTAACTTTTAAACAAATTCATTAAAATTCAAATAATATACATTCTTAAAAAAAGAATTAATGAAATGATAGAAGCTTTTCTTTGATGCCAGGTTTGTTGAAAACGATAAACCATTAAAGTTCATACACATACAGTGGAAGAAATTGAATAAACATTAAAAAAAGGAATATCAAAATGGAAAAATGTACACACCAACCAAAAAGTAAATGAATGAAATTAAACTCTAACAATAGGGGTGGGTTTTGTTCAACTGTTTCGTTGTAAGGTGCTTAGAATAGTGGATTACTTTGATGACGCATCAAATGATGTTGATGATGATGATTAAATGGAAATGTTCAACTATTGATCTGCGGGATTTGGAGAGGTATTTGAATTTCATGCAATCTCTGATCAAATCATGAAATCTACATGTGTATGTTTGGAAATACATTGGATTCTTACCTTTATTGTATCAAAACACACCACAAGCCCACTTTTAATCGATTCACTCCACTAAGTCGTATGATTTGCATAAAATTTATACTATACCATAATATAAAATTTCCAAGAAATTAGGGGATTTTTCCACACGAACCCCTATTGTATATACAACTGTGTATGATTATGTAAAGAATTTGTTGGAAATGGAGCTTGAATTGATTTTCATAAAATTATGATTTAGTTTTTAATCAATTTGTATGCTACAATTCTAAATAGCATTAATTGGTTTGATCCTTAAAATCAATTGAAATTTGGACAGAGATAAAGGACATAGACAAATCATAATAAGAAGACAACCGTAAACAATAATTATAATATAATAATAAAATCTCCCTTTAATGATCTTGTAAGGAACACGGGAGAGCTAGTCTCAACCAACGGGTTTAAAATCAATTGAAATTTGGACAGAGATAAAGGACATAGACAAATCATAATAAGAAGACAACCGTAAACAATAATTATAATATAATAATAAAATCTCCCTTTAATGATCTTGTAAGGAACACGGGAGAGCTAGTCTCAACCAACGGGTTTAAAATCAATTGAAATTTGGACAGAGATAAAGGACATAGACAAATCATAATAAGAAGACAACCGTAAACAATAATTATAATATAATAATAAAATCTCCCTTTAATGATCTTGTAAGGAACACGGGAGAGCTAGTCTCAACCAACGGGTTTAAAATTTTTCATGACTACACGTTTTCTATATAATATTAGCGCTGCGCCACCCAGACGGGTACCCGGGTCATTTCCCGGGCCCCATACACCACATCTATTCGGGACCTATACAATTCGCATGAAATGGACTATAGGCGGTTTAAGATCATTAAGCGTATTTTATTAATGGGCCAATTTCATATAAATCACCCGGTATGTATGGAGCCCGGGCAACAACCTGGGCGCCCGTCTGGGTGGCGCAATCTTATTATCTCCGAGGAGAGTGGAGTGCGTTACAATTTTGGATATCAGACGGGTAATCATAAGCAATATATAAGTTAAAATTTAAAAGATTGCCTATATATTATATTATAAAATAAAATAATAAATGTAAATGATCATTGTAAACATTAAGATGATTAAATTTAAAAACTATATAAATATCTAAATAGGATAGATATAATAAATTTTATTCACAAAAACCAAGATCGAGAAAATTTTTAAAATTGAGAACTATATACAATTATAGACGTCGAAATAAAAATCTATTTAATAAATCTAGATTTATAAATGAAACAGACGGAAGACTTAGGCTAAAAAATTAATTGAAATTATATAAAAAAATTTTCC
>JXOV01021834.1:2175-18693 GCA_001014945.1 Clogmia albipunctata
CACCTAGACCAGTTGAAAAAGGACCCAGTCAATCCTACCCGCCCAGGGATCGATCCCTTGACTCCGAAGAGACAGCCGGATGCGTTACCACATCGGCCACGATACAGATTGAGCGGTAGTGTAATGTATAAAAACTACATTTTATAAGAAAACATTTATTCAATAATTTCTTTAATGTTAGAAATTAGATTTGGCAACTCCTTCGCTTCGAAGACGACTACTTTCCGGTACGGTGTAAGGGCCTCGTCATTCTCCAGCCAGTTTCCGGTCAATCCAGAATCCGCCTCTTCTGCGACAGAAAATTCGAAATCGAGAATCAAATTTTTGTCAAAAATCTCCTCTTCTGGATTCGAGAACAGGATTTGTGGTTCTTGGTTTTTCTTCTTCTTTTTGCTGGACGTTGCTCCCTTTTCGTCTGTCTTGTAGTACTTGAGGATCATTAGAAAGTGGGAGAATTTGAATGGCATCTTCTTGTCGTCTGCCCTTTTCATCTCCTTTTGCAGATTCTCAAGCATTGGGATGGCAATTTGAGGTGGAATATTGATAAAACGTTCATTGATAATAAAGCCAACTGGCTTTGAATCGTCACTGAGGATTTCTTTTAATTTTGAGGAAGTTTTCTCCTCTGAAGATTTGGATTTCTCAATTAAATAGCTCTTAATTTGTTTAACACATTCTACAGACTTGTGGTTTGTCAAGTTTAGTACTGTAGTCAGTCCAAAGATTGTGTTTTCGTCATCTTTATCGTCCTCATCTTCCTCCTCCTCGGCATTTTCTTCCTCTTCTTCGGGCTTTCCTGATTTCTTCTCAACGCCGCTGTCCAAACATTGAGTCAAAACGCTTCCCACGTAGTTCTGACCAATTATCAACTCTGATAGTTCATTGGTATTGATCTTGGCATTCAGAAACAGCTGCCTCAAGAGCTGTTTGATCCCGTCAAAGTCACAATCCACCGGGTTTCTTCCCTCAAAATCGACTTCGATTTTCTGCAAAAATATCAATGAAAATAAAGATTTTCTATAAAACCATTGAACTTACCTCATTCCCAGAGTAGACGTCGTTGCTCTCGGACCCGTCAGCACCACAATCCTCGTCTTCAGAGGCAGAAAAATCGTTTTCATCGGAAGAAGGCATGGTTTTGTTTATTTTGAAACCGAATTAATGGGTGTGTCTCGACTGGAGGTTGGAGTCTTTACTAAATCATAACTTTGTTTAGTCATCTCTATTACTCCTTGAGATTTTACTATCGTTTTCTCGCATCCTCGCTTTTAGGTTACAATTTTCCAGTGTGATAATTTTAAAAAAGTTAAAAAAGTTAAAAAATAAAAAGTTATGCCGGATTTATCGCCGCATTTGCACACCGAAGAATGCAATAAACTCATTGCCAAGCTACAGACCTGCTATTCAGAGGTAATCATTCAGCATTTTGTCCTTTAAAGTTTTGTTGTGCGATATTTTCCCCTTCCGGGCTTTTGTATTTTTTTCTGGTGTTTTGAATGGAAATCTTTCTACGACCGGCGGCCACAAAATCGGTCCAGACGAATTTTGGTGCTCTGGAAAATTTGATATTTTTTCATGTTGCGTGAAACTGAGAAAAATGAAATTTTTGGTTTTTTTCGTGAGGGATAACATGGTATAAACGTCCTTAATCCGAATGTCAAGGACAATTTTGGGACTGGAACGGGCAAAGTTGCTGCAATTTTTGAAGAAAAAAAAAATATGTTGTCAATTTTGTCAAACGAAAATTAATTAATGTCAAATTATTATTACGCAACAGAAACGGTGCACAGTGGACAATAATTTTAATCGATTAATTAAATATTGTATTTAATTTATATAATAGAGATCTGTGAATATTCTATCACAAACAAGGTGTATTGTTATTTTTAAATTTCTATTTATAACAATTATCAATTCTTTAGAAATTTTGTTTATAGAAAATATGAACTTCTTAAAAACGATAATTGAATTGATTCCTTAAGATTACTTATAATCTTTAATCTTAAATTTTTTATAGTAACTTCTCTAAGAAAGATTTCACAAATAAAATACAATTTAATTTTCATCGAAATAATAAAAAAAAAACGCATAAAATTATACTAACTTTGTTTTTTTGGCAAATTCATATCAAAATTAAAGTCATTTCCTTTTTAAATACTTTTCTGTCTCACTTTTAAAATTAAATTGTCGGTCTTGAAATAATTTAAAATGAATTTACTTACATCCTGCTTGTTTAACAACATTGAGCTTGTAAAATAAAAATGCTAACAAAATTTTCTCCCTTTTAGTTGTTTTCCAAAAAGTGTTGTTTAAAAAATTTAGTTTTTTATATTTTAATTTATTTAAAATGTCATTTTCTAAAAAAAATAGCAGATTTATTCATTTTTCACAAAATTAAAGCACATGATAATTGAGACAATATTTTAGTAAACATAGATAATTTCAATTTATTTTCTTTAAAACTAATTAGCATCAATATCTGTAACATGTATGATTGATCTTGATTTTCAAATCTTAAATTAATGAATTTTTTAACACTTTTTAATCGTATTCTACTTGAATTTTTAATCATTATCAAATTTTATTTATTTTTAAATAAGCGGTGAATTAAAATTGTAAAACTTACCAATACTTACGATAGCAATTTTTTTAACTTTCAGAACCAAATCGCCAAATTCTGGGGAACGTGCAACGAGTTTCAGTCGAGCGTGGATCGGTGCTTGAAGGCCGAGCGACAGCACAACCGGCAGAAGAACTTTGAGGAGTCGAGGAAGAGAAAAGAGGAGATCCTGGGCCGAATGCAGAAAGAATGACGTTCTTCAGTGAAGAAAATCAAGTCCTGTGCGGGATCAAAGTGCCGCACATCCATGAGGAGGGCGCCGAAGCCCACCACAAGCCAATAGTGGACAGATATTTCAGTAGATATTACTATGTTAGGGAGTCAGCTCCAGAAGAGGATCATGTAGTTTTGTTTCATTCGAATAGAATTTGTTTAATTTGTCTCGCCCCGAATCACATTGCCCTCAAGAAGGGCGTAGCGTCGATCAATTACAACATCGGTCATTGCGATCGGAGTGACAACCAGGTGAAAGGGAAGGGCAAAAAAGGCGCCATGAACCTTCAGGCCACCTCTGCTTTGGCTATTTTAAGCTGTAAAGACGGATCAGAGTACAAAGTGTGTAGCTCAATTATGGGGAAATTGATCGAAATCAACGAGAATTTGGTGGGAAATGAAAACGTGAATGAGGTTATGAGACAAGATGGCGACGGATACGTGGCGATCGTTTTGCCAAAGATCGAAAACTGCGATCTCCTGAAAGAACAACTGTTGACGGAGGACAAATACAAAGAACTGCGAGGCTTTTCGTCTTAAAAGTATCCGAGAGAGATTGTGATTTATTGACAGGCGGTAATAAATTATAATAATAATAAATGATCAAGTTCCAACACGTGTTTCTTTAGTCTCTAATAAATAAATTACATTTTATAATTACAATTAAGTGTTTTGTTTCTCGGGCTTCTGTTGAGAGTTAATGAAAAGAATAAATGAGAGAGAACGTGTAGAGCCCAGAAGGAGGAAGGTTGCTTGGTAAATGCCCTTTCTACACAAAACAAAAAAGTCAACGATATAATCACAAAACACACCAAAAGTCTTTGAATTTTTTGCACGAAATTACATTTTTAGGACAGATTATCACCGGGCAAAGGCGAGAGAGAGGCACTTGGTGTTCTACAATGCCGATTTTGAGTTACTCTTCATTCTAAATACATCTACAGGCGTTCATCTCTTTCCTGGCGGCGCACTTTCGCTGCTTTTGTTGTTCTCCTCCTTTTCCAATTCGTCCAGGCCCTGATCAACCAGCTTCTTGTATTTTCCAGCCAACTCGGGCAAGTCGTAAGCGATGGAAATGTCCAGTTTGTTGATTGGACATCCGCGGAAGTACGTGCAAGTCTCGGACAACTTCTTGAACTCGTACAGGGGATTCAGCCGGAAGAAACTGCGATAAACGTCGGGATCGGGCAGATCGTACCGAGAAATGTTGGTCAGTGTGGACAATCCCTCGTAGATGTGATAGTTCTGGGGATTGTCAATGATCTGGTCAGCCATCATCTTCTTGTTGCCGAACAGGGTCTTGTGGTTGTAGTATGTGGTCAGGTAGCAATCAACCATTTTAGCATGATTCCGCACGCGAACCTATAAAAATAAAAATAATTAGTATATTTTGAAATTATAGAAACATTTTAGAAATAAATTAAAATTCACAACATAAGTTAAAACATAAAATTGATTACATATTATAATGAATTTGTTCAAGCATATAATTTTAAATGAATAAGAAAAATAATTTTGAATGCGGTAATGATTTTGTCTAGCACTGTAATTTAATGACAGAGCGGGCGACTGGTATAGAAATTCCTTTTAATTTTGAAAATTGATGAGCTGAGAATCGGATGACTGATATACTGAAATTACAATATAATTTTTTAATTAAACTATCATTACGACCCAAGTCAAATTTCATGAGAATTGTCTTGCTTTAACCGTTTTATAAGAAATGACAAGAATTTGTATTAATCAGACACATACCATAATTTTAACTCTTGGGCTACTAAAACTCTTAGAAATCGTTTTATTTATATTAAATAAATTTATTTTACAAAAATACGAGTAATTTCAAACAGATTCATAATTTACACCATAGGATTGACTTCTGCTGATCCGTTGGTTTTTAAGTCTAATGTCCTACAAGATGCTTGGATGTGTTTAAGGTTCTTCGTACAATTCGAAAAATGGCAGTTATCGTTTGTCCAATGTTCACGGACCTATAAGGGTTCCATCTCACAGAATATCGGTCATAGTAGAAAGCCGGAGAATTATAACTTGTACCGGGCTGACTTTCCCATCCCAACGTACTGGTTTTTAACCACAATAGTCAATTTAAATAACTTAAAACACAATTTATAACTTTACTCTACAATCACGTTTATTCCTTCTGTCCTTTCTCTCCTAACCTTAATATCATTCATCATCATTCTAAATTACAATAACAAATTCCAAATCAAGACCGGTTACTGGTCACTGGACATAACAAACTATAAATATACTGAATAATCTAACGCTTGTAATTTTTTTCTTGTGACTGTGAAAGATTCCTGATTTGATTGAATTTTGTTTTAACTGCCTTTTTCTATAGACCAGAGGCTCCCAAACTGTGCGCCGCGACGCCCTGGGGAGCCGTGGAAAGTATGCAGGGGCGCCGTGGGTCTCCTCGTTATCTAACTCGTATTAGAAGAATCCTAGTCATAACTGAGGATCTCAACTACCAACTGACATGAGAGCTGGACATACGGCCTTGCTGTATGTGCAAGAAATCTTTTTAAATACACAAACTCAGTTTTATATTAAATAAGTATTACTCTTTGTTCCTATCTACCTAACATAAGTTGTATTTTTGTTATGACCTACTTGATTTATCATTTTAATTTTAAAACTGAACTGCCTCAGCTTAACACGTGGATTCTTTTGGCTGTTGTAGCAGAATGCATATTATTGTTGTAAAATGTATTATGTATCTGTATATAATATTTGCAAACAAATAAATAATCATCTGATTAGATTATCTGACTTAATAATAATTTTCCCATTACATTCCAGTACAGTATTTGGGGAAGTCTCAACCTCAACCAACGGGTGTTAGAATTTTCATGACTATTTTCTTTCAGTGAATTAGTAGTCAATTAATAGCACCTAGACCAGTTTTCAACGGATCCAGTCAATCCCCCCATTTTATTTACTTTTTTGCGCCATTACTTGTAATTCGCTATGAATATTATTTCGCAATGTTACTGATATATACGAATTGAAACATTTTCGCGCTAGAAAAATATTCGCTCGGGATTTGATCCCACGACCTGTAGTCTAGGGTGCTTACCACTAGACCCCAGAGGCAGATTGACTATCTGACTCATTGTTCTATTAATAATTCATCAAAGCATTGACGAGTGTGTAAGTATAATTTTTAATTTTATGAAAAAGTCGGAATGATAAAATTTTTATTGTATTTTTCTGAAATACGTACATTTGTAAATACCATGTGAATCTACTCATGTTTACTAAATTATCTACACGATAGCCATTCTATTATATTTAGAAATTTGATATTTTGAGAATAAAAAACTACGAGTACATGTGATTATCATCCACTGTTATCAGGCGAAATCATGTGAAACATGATAACATATTTCACTCAAATTTTATTATTAAATATTGTAATCTAAATTTAATTGCTTCATTATTATGGTATTTTTAATTAGAACGTATAATTTAATCAACTCTAGAGCAATAAAGAATTCTGTATAATTTCCCGTTAAGATTTTGACATCAAACAACAGGTGTGTCGTGTAATTTGATTTTTGCCTTCTTTACTGTCCCAATCTTTATTATAATATTCTATAAACCAACTATGTATTCATTGAAGCCAATTATTTCCCATTAAAATTGTAATAGTAATTAAGATTTATTATAAAATTGCCAAAAAATATCATGATACTTACAGCGAAACGGCGCGCACTTGCAATTTTGTTTTCAATTCGCTTGTCAATTGCCGATCTCAAGTCCCTCAGCATGGCTCGCTCTTGGGCGATGAGAAGTCGAGCAGGAGCCCACTCCTGGAAGGGATGAGACCAGAGCGAGGTGGTGTACATGATTGGGGGCTGAGCAGAAGACATCAGTGGGGAGATGTTCCAAATTAAGGCGCTTTGGACGCGAAGCAACTCTTCTGGTTTCACTTGGTCGGCTTTGTTCAACAGCATTCTGGTCTGGTACTCCCTGCCCTTGAGCTGATCCAAAATAGCCTCGGTCTCTGGCCCAACATCCAATTTAGAGGGATCGTAAACGAGGAAGATGATATCGGCTCGGTCGATGAACCACTGGCAGGCGTCGTTGAAGGGAAACAGCCTTGACACTTGCTTCCTGACCTCGAGAATTCCAGGAATCTCAACAATGTTCACCTGTTGACATACAAGCACCAGTTGCATAAATCAGAGAATCGCTAAAAGTGGGCTAAATCAAAATAAATGTGGGCCAGTGTTAGTGAAGACCTAATTATAGAGGAAACTTGGGATGAGATTGGGATAAAATTAGACCAGTTTTATCTTCTGTGTGTTTTCGCGAAAATTAGGCGACCGCGCTTCTCTTCTCTGGCGGTTGACGTCGTCCAACCGATTGAGTGTATTTTTGGAACGGATGGATAGAGGAAAATCGAAATAGTTTCTCTCTTTTTCGTTAATTACCTTTTCTAATAGTTTGTTGGGGAGTTTGAGGCCGCGCAGACGATCTTCAAGACCTTGACCGAATTTCTGAAGGCCGGAGAAGGTCCAGTCAGCAGCCAATTGTGTTCCGTCCAAAACTTCGGGCTTATCTCCGTGCATCAAAATGTTGAAATAAGCTGGAGAAGGTTCAGCTCCAGTTCTCAAGGAATTTTCCGTGTATTCATTTCCAGTTAAATAGTTGATCAATGTTGATTTTCCACCGCTCCAAGGTCCCATAAAGAGGATCAAGGGCTTGGAGAAAATTTCAGGATCTCCGAAATGACGGTTGCTCAAGTCTCTGTATTTATAAAGGGTCTCCAAAGGCTTGATGGAGTTTTCATAAATCCTCTTCAGGTCCTTCAAAATTACATCAGCATTCTTAGCTATCACTTGCTCTTTGATCTCCGACAGATCGTCCAGATGCAATAACTCTGTGATATGATCACGGTTTCTGAGGTTCTTAGGAACAACATATTCCTAAAAATAATTTTTTAATAATGAATTTTTTAAGAATTTTAAAAAGAAACTTACAATAAGCAGATCTTCTTCAGGGTGTTCAGAATCAGTATTTGCGCTTTCTACAGAAGCAATTTCTTCTGTTTTTTCTTCAGATTCTTCTTTGACTTCTTCAGCACTTTCTTCAGCTTCTACGTTATCTTCTGATTTTTCTTCAGATTTAGCTTCAGCTTCAGGTTCTTCTTCACTTTTTTCTGCATCTTTTTCCTCAGCTTCTTCACTTTGGTTTTCAACTTCAGCGCTCTTCTCTTCTTCATCTTCAGTACTCTTAACGTAGTCAGGATGATCTTCATCTAAATGGTCGGGAATTCCGTCGTTGTCATCATCATCATCGAGACTATCTGGAATTCCATCTCCATCTGAATCAATTTCATCTTCACCACTTTGGTTTTCAGCTTCAGCACTTTGGGTTTCGGCTTCAGCACTTTGGGTTTCGGCTTCAGCACTTTGGGTTTCAGCTTCTGCACTTTCTTCTTCAACTTCGGCACTTTGGTTGACTACTTCGCCACTAACTTCTTCCTTGCTCTTTCCAAAGTCTTTGTGATCTTCATCCAAATAATCTGGAATGCCGTCATTGTCGTCATCGTCATCTAGTTCATCTGGAATACCATCATTGTCATCGTCATCATCCAAATGATCGGGAATTCCATCTCCGTCAGTATCCCTTTCTAGATCTTCACCACTTTCATTAACAACTTCACCACTTTGGGCTTCAACTTCACCACTTTGATTTTCGACTTCGCCACTTTCATTCTGTACTTCACCGCTAACTTCTTCCTTGCTCTTTCCAAAATCTTTGTGATCTTCATCTAAATGATCTGGCACTCCGTCATTGTCATCGTCATCATCTAACTCATCAGGGATACCGTCATTGTCATCGTCATCATCGAGATAATCTGGGATTCCATCCCCATCGGTGTCCCTGTTAATTAAGTACATAAAAGTGATATAAGTTTATAAAACTGGAATGTTCATAACTGAGACTAAATGTTTTTTCCTATAAATATACTACATATACTTCCAATATGATCAACTTACCTTTCTAGATCTTCACCACTTGTATTTTCAACTTCGGCGCTAGTTTCTTCTTTGCTTTTGCCGAAATCTGGATGATCTTCATCTAAATGATCAGGGATTCCATCATTATCATCGTCATCATCTAATTCATCTGGAATACCGTCATTATCATCGTCATCATCCAAATGATCGGGGATTCCGTCTCCATCGGTATCCCTTTCAAGATCTTCTCCACTTTCGTTGACGACTTCACCACTTTTATTTTCAACTTCTCCACTAATTTCCTCTTTGCTCTTTCCAAAGTCCTTGTGATCTTCATCCAAATAATCTGGAATGCCATCATTGTCGTCATCGTCATCTAATTCATCTGGAATACCATCATTATCATCGTCATCATCCAAATGATCAGGAATTCCATCTCCATCAGTATCTCTTTCTAGATCTTCACCACTTTCATTTACAACTTCACCACTTTGGGCTTCAACTTCACCACTTTGATTTTCAGCTTCGCCACTATGGTTTCCTCCTTCTGAACTATCGTCATCATTTTGGTTGAAGTTTTCGTGGTCTTCATCTTGACTGTCTGGAACTCCGTCATTGTCATCATCATCGTCTAAATTGTCTGGTATTCCATCGTTATCATCGTCATCATCAAGGTAATCCGGAATTCCGTCTCCATCTGAGTCCTTTTTCTTCTCCTCTTCAGACAGTTCGCCATTATTGTCAACATCATCATCTTCGTGGTCGGGAATTCCGTCGTTGTCATCATCGCCGGGGACTCCATCTCCATCCGTATCCTTGTGGTCGACAGCTTCTTCGCTATCGTTAGCAGTTTCCTCTAAGCTTCGCTTGCTTCTGCTAACCACCTCTTCACTGGCCTCCTCCTCTTCCACTCCTTGGTCCCCTTCTGTATTCTCCTCATTCGATCCAGCTTCCTCTTCATTTTCTTGTGAATTATCTCCATCTTCCGCGTTTTGTTCATCATTAGTCTGATCTTCCGCTGAATTGGCTTCTGCGGAATTTGCATTGTCGTCTTCTGTATCTACTTGACCTTCGTTTTCTATACTATTTACAAGACCTTCCTCCTTACTAGAGTCTGAAAAATGGGTGAATTAGATAAGAGTAATTTTTTTTCCTAAATGATTTAACAATTCCCATTTCAGTTGCTTCTTTAAAAAAATGATTTAAATTTCTTAGTTTCTCAGAATCCATTCATAATTTGCGCACCCAGAAATAGTTTTTCATTGTGTGTTTTCACGGTGCTACATTAGAAAATTTAACACATATTGAAATGTAAAATATCGTTGTACCTAAGTTGCTAAATACAACGATTGAAAAATAAGCTTTATTTTTATATTGTGATTCATTTATATGAGAAAGTTAGCATTATATACATAAGAAAAATGTCAAAAAATAATTAAAATTTGAAAAAGTTACAGAATCGCATTCGATCTTTTTTTTAAGAGTTTATTTTATATTGAAACTCTTCATTCATAAAAAGCCGCTATAAGGTACTCCAAGTTCACGTGGATTAATAATGATTCATGATAGAATTACTTATGAAAATGAATATTACTATAGAAATCGGTTAACAATAATTAAGACCTGGGATGTTGCGGATATTCGCATCCGCATCCGCAAGAATTTGTTTTGCGGATGTCTAGCAATGATATACATTTTGACCAATTGACCAGAAACATCACATTTTATGAAATAAAAAAAGTTTTTATATTTAATTATTTATATAATGAAGCTGTTAAAAATAACTTGTATTGTTTTTGGAACAACAAAAAGGCTTTTTAATATGATTTTTATATAAAATTTCAAACATCCGCGGATGTGAACAAAACCAACATCCCCAACGTCCCTGATTAAGACCACTAGAAAATCTTATACTATACTATCTCGTCAAAACGAATTAAGGATGATATCAAAACAGTATTTGAGATATTTAACACTGCAATTTTAATGTCAAATAAACTTTGATGCAGCCAATTTTGTAAGACAAATTATATCAACTTATTCATTTTGCGAATAAAGAAATAAACGAATTTAATTTCGTTTTAAAATTTTGGTAGACATTCAAAAGAATCAAGGAATTTGTTTTATATTATACATCTATTTATATATAATATAACAAATCAACATTTTTAAAATTAATATATTAAATAGTTGTTTTTCTTTGAAATAATTAAATCCAAGTAAGTTTGATATATTTCCATATTATTATACAGTAGAAGTCCGATAATCCGGCACATTCGGGACCGGCTCGGTGATGGACTACCGAAAATTCCGGTCTATCTTGGTGTAATTATAAGAACAATTAAGTTAATAATTAAACTATAAATACAGTGTGCAAATACGCAACATACAACAAAGGTTATTTTACATTTCATATAATGTATGTACATGTAAAATATATTTCACTAGGATTTTAAAAAGTTAAAAATGTCTTTCTGTTTACTTTACTTTTGGCAAAAACTAAAATTTTTACAATTTTCCGGAGCGATGGGCATTCCGGACTAATGGACTTCTACTGTTTAAAAAAAAACTAATAAGTTACTTCATTAATATTAAAATTAAGGCATTTTAATTGTTAGGATAAAATGTTTAGACTGCTTTTCAAGCTGTGCCTATTTAAATAGATGTTTTAATTGATCGACAATGTGATAGCAATTTAATTTCCCAAATGTTTGTCGTCAACTAAACCTTAAAGAAATATCTCGCAAATATAAATTCAATTCGAAAAAATAAACTCTTTCATTCAAAAACGTCATTGCAAACGACAACAAGAATTTTAATTATATGAATACAAATATATTTTTGTAAATTTCAATTTAAACCCTGTTCTTACCAGAATCTGCATCTACAGCCTTTAAATTGTTGATCGCTTTCTCTATATGTGGTCTACATTCGGTTTCGGTCGGGCCGACCTCAGCGCTAACTTGTGCTCCTAGAACAGAGACAGGGAGAGAGAAAGTATTAGAGTGTGAATTGGCATTCAATTTAAATGAAATAAATTCCGACTAATTTATGGGCAGAGCACCAAAATACTGCCGCCCAGACAAATTTACAAACTTTGTATTTTCGAGAATGCAGAACTTGTTTATTTTGGTTTTTCCAACTTTTTGCCTTAACAGAGTTTTATAAATAGAACAGTATTTTGATTATTTCATTTATAACGGCAATTAATTTGAAAATTGACATGTTTATTTTCATATAGGTACGTTTACGCACATATTTTCGAGGTATCAGGTTTTGATTATACTAATAATTTAGCTTTGAGTCGGCTTGATCACCTGATTAAATACGTTTTATGTGAAATTTTTACAATCACAAATTTAACTTTTCGGAAAATTAGAATGCAAGTTTTAATATTAGATATTTTTCGTTGTTGACAACAGCCGTTTCCGGTTTAGCACAGAGGAATGGAGCTCTTTCGATTATGTGATTACTTTATACATATTTTTCTGTCTATGGCTTTTGTTAAGTATTGCTAGGTTTTCGCTGCCGACACATAACATATTTAAACACATCCCCTTAGCATTATCCTGTATGCAATTTACAATTGCACCCAAATAATATCGGAAAGAACCGGTTATTTCTGGGTGTTAGTGCATTTCAACCATGCTTTGAGAACCTTTTCGCCAAACAATTACAATTGACGATTGTAATTATTCTATAATTAAAGCCAATAACGTTTTTGTAAGTATATTTAATAAAAATTAGTCAGAGCCTGGAAAGAAAAAAGAATTTAAAAAAAACTGGGATTTGATTCTAGCGAACACAATTCTGTTAAAATTACTTCCCACCTAAGTCACATCACTCATTCCGCGGCCTCATAGAAAGTTAGAAAGGCTTTAAAAATGTTTTATTGTTAATTAAAATTCGATTTATTAAATGTATAACACCAAATTTAAATGGAATAAAAAGAAAGTTCCTAAATAAAGAAGATGTAGCAAATAAGATTTATCACATTGTATATATATTAATTTCAAGAAGGCCAAAATATTGCAATAGGAATTCTTATAGAAATTCAAAAATGTATCATTAAATGAATTTAAAAAAACGACTTCAATTTATTCTTCTTTATATATTATCTGTAATGAAATTGTAATATTTATTTGTTTAAAATTTGTTTTATACTTTAAATTTAGATTAATTATTAAATAAAACATTTTAAAACTATTATTATATAATTTTAGATCTCATATATAGAAATTATTTCTAAAAGGGTATAAAATCACTTCCATTGAAAATCAATATATTATTAGTTTATATTTTGAATTAAGCTTTTATTCAATCCAAACACATTAAAGCATTAATTGCGATTGATATTAAACAAATGGTAATGTGCTATTTTCGATTTATTGTACGTAAATTATGCAATTTGACGAATCCTAAATGATTTATTTATGACACCATGTTTCTCTCGGTCTAAATATAAAAACAATTTAATAACATTATATAATAAAGCTCTGTTTTCCATTTTGAATTTTAAATAAATCAGGTAATTCTGAAAACAAGTCGAAAATAATATCCATGGCGTCTATTAATAAACATGTAAACACATTTTGTAAATCTGTTGTAAAACACATCCATTATATCTCATTCCTTGCACAAAATGCGAAATATTTTAGAGTTTTTATAAGTAGAGAAACATTTTATATATTTTACTGCTCGGAGAAGTGAAGACGCCAGGTAGTTAGGCCGAAGATTGGTTTTAATTGAAGAGTGAAATGTGTAAACAGCTGTTGGCGGGATATGAGGCTTCCGTATTACATAAATTAGTCCGAAACTAGTATCGATTGAAGTATATTAAATTTGTATATTGGTTTTAGGGAGATTGAATAAATAATACTGGTTTTATCCGAGTTTTAAATTTGTTTGGTTCTTGGTTCCAATTCCATTTCCATCCCCTGTCCAACAAAAAAGTAGAGTCGCGATTTAGGAACCATGAGACACTCACAGACACAGAGCACAGAAAAATATATACATATTTTCACCGAATAAAATAAATTTCGAAGGCCCACAGTTTTTGATATTTTTTCTCAATTTTTTGTGTGAATTTCTAAATTTAAATATTACACACAGCTCCGCTAAGAGGAGCGAAGAAGACGACGACGACTCTGATGCTCGGAAAAGTAAGTCAATTGCATAATTTCTGACACTCACTCGGTTCGCACAAAATTTCTTCTATCGCAATTTCCCAATCCCAATCTAATTTTCACCAATGCGGTTAATCAACACAAATCGATTCACTTATACAATCACACAATTGATCTCTTTTCACTCTTTTTACTGCGATGATCTTTTCACGGTCAAGCACTAGAGATCAAGCACTGAACAATCAATGAATCAATCGATCACACGGATTGATTGAGCTCCTTTCTCTCCTTCTACGTGTGTTCTTTTCTAGAAACTCACCTGGCCAAGAGAAGGCGAGGAGAGCTAGCCCAAGCCAGACCCACAAACAGGGCCTCCGCATTTTTAATCCTAGGGTGCGCGCTTCCTTTCGCTGCTGGCTGGATCCTCTTCTGCGAAATTTCAGTTCGAATTAATCCCAATTTTTTCACTCAACTCTTCTTTTCTCTTCTTTTTCTCCTTTTTTTAATCTTTTTTAATTTTTCCACTCCTCTCTCCCTCTCTCTCTTCCTTTCACTCACTCATTCACTTTGGTCCGAATAGAACTCGGGATCTAGAACCAAACACCCTGCTATAAAACCCCACCGTCGTCTCCGACTCGCGACAGTTCAACTGACCGGGTCTCTAATAATTCGCGACTCGCACCCAAAAAAATACAGCAACAACCTGATAAAAGGCTCTAAGGTGGGAAAACATCCAACTGCTGAGCGCAAATTTCTCGCTCATCCACTTGTCGCAGCTCAACCGCGATCGTCTTCTCATTCGAATATCTCTTCTAAAGTACAGACGATCCTCTGCAAGTGATTTTAATTACAATTCAGTCTGTTATTACATTCGTAGAGATTTTATTGTTAAAAAAACAAACAAAAAACATAAGTTTGATTTTTTTGGTAAACCTCTACTATTTGTAACTGAGAAACTAAATTCTTTAAACAATTTTTCTTGTAAACTGTTCAAAAATCAAGGAAGAGACGTAATTTTAAAAGGGAAACAGAAGAATAGTGTTTCGAGATTTTAAAACTAATTATAAATTCTACAAACACGTATGACCTTGCATTTCCTGCCTTAAGTAAAGCATACAAAAATAATTTTAGGATTTGGACATTTTTAATTTATCAAAACAATTATGTGATTATAGACACAATCACATAATTAAATGAATTTGGTTATCTGTACAAGGAGAAAACACCCCCTCAACTGTTGTATATGGTTTAGATATCCCGAAATTAGCTGATAACTCAAACTAACGGTACATATAAATACCAACAAACCTCTTCCATAAAGTGTCTAGATCTATACTGTCGTAGTGTGTGGTGCTAAATGGTGGGTCTAATAAACAATTTTATCTTATCCTATCATAATCCTTCTCCAGAACGTTTATCGGAATCATTATATACAATACTTTAACGTTAGTAATAAGATAGTTAGTGCCAGAAAAGGTTATAGACAGGAAGAGCTAAGGAGAATTACGTGGAGGGCTTATGGCTGTCCTCCATACACCAAATGACACGTGCATTTGGAAAAATTAAAAAAAAAATTCCCTTTCAATTCCTGTAAGGAACATGGGGTGTCCAAACCTCAACCAACGGGTTTTAGACATTTCGGTGACTATTTGTTTTCAGTGAATTAGTAGTCAATTAATAGCACCTAGACCAGTTGAAAAGGACCCAGTTAATCCCGCCCAGGGATCGAACCCATGGTTTCCGAGGAGGCAGCCGGATTCGTTACCACATCGGCCACGAAACGGGATTTGACAAATACCTTATTTATATATTTTATAAGCATCCTACTGAACATCGATCCAGGATGTTTCCATTAGTCGACGAATGTAGGCCACGGTAGGGAGGTTGGTAATCGTCGTCGTAAAACCAATAATTGATTATAGAGAAATTTCTTGTATGTTTGTGAAATATAGCGAACGCCAAACCCAACATAACATATATTTTATATGTGAATAAAGGCTTTATTCCACGATCGGGTTCTGTGCCCACCACTCAATAACCAATAGTTCTTATTTAGAGAAATATGTACGTTTTATATTTCCAAAATACCTGCTTTACAAAAACCAATGATGATATTAAAATACCATATAGTTTGTTAAAAACTTGAAACAATCAAACTTAACTCACAAACAATCACTTTCTTATCCAATCCCAAAGTGTCTCTAATTTTATTTTACAACACAACAATCGGGCTCTAATCATGGTATAAAAAGAATAAAATAATATTATAAATAATAATACAGTGGACGCCGCTTATTAGGACCACGGTTAATAGGAACAATCGCTTTATTGGGCCAAAATGGCTAGGAACGGATCGGCCGTATCTAATCCGTATCTAATTACATTGAAAATTCATCGCTTAATGGGGCCAAACCCATCGCTTTATGGGACCATTCTGTGGCCAAGATCACTAAAACAAAGAGAAATTGCAAGAACAATCGGCGACAATTCAGTCTTTTTTTTACTTTTATTGACATCAATTTTCACCCTGTGTCCTATGCTTATTTTATCGACTGAAATAGAGAAG